>BQNB010000288.1:43394-69988 GCA_026074375.1 Tanacetum coccineum | reverse complement strand
GACTCTTTTGGTCATAGAAATCATAGTCTTTTATCAAATGGCCAGTGCTTTTGCAAACAAAACAAGCTTTTATTTTATGAACTTTCTTAAAGCCAATCCCTTGTTTTTATGAAGTTTGACCACTTTTATCAGCTTGACTCCTAATAACTTGAGTCACATTAGGCTTAACAGAACTAACAATTTTGACAGCACACATATCATCCTCATCATCTGAGGTCCAATCCTCAATGATGACTTCATCTCTGTTAATCTCTGACTTAGACACAATTGTTTCATTTGTGGTATCTACAGTCTTGTTAGTTTTAATTGTCTTAGACTCTATGATTTTATTTCTAAAAGCATACTCATCTAGTCCTGCAAATGATATATCAGCTCTTGGGGTTAATGGGTTCCCTGTAATTGGAGGGGGAACAACATGATACTCATTTGATTTAGTGAACCTATCATTTGCTATTGTGCTCTCATCATCACTAGACCTTACCTCAAAAACAGTCAAACTGTTCTCACTAACAGTTTCAGATTTATTACTCAAATCATCCATTTGTGTGCCAAACCCTAATCCATTTTTATCATGAGCACTCATCTGACTATTAAGTATCTTAGTGAGATTCTTTGATGACCCTTCCCATTTTTCAATCTTGAGTTTCAATTCATCTCTTTCCTTAACAACCTTTTCTAATTCCAGATTTAAGTTGTTAATTTTTATTTCTCTACACTTAAGATCATAATTTTGAAACTCATATCTCTCACCCCAAGCTAATTCATTCTTTTCATGTCCAAGAATTCTAGCTTCTAGTGACTCTAAGGCTATTTCATAACCCCTAATTTCTAGTTTGGCTTTGTTATGCTTTTCTCTCTCAGTATCATAGTTCTTTTGAAGACATTTAAATGATTCAAGACATTTAGAACATTTTTGTACCTCACTATCAGAAGAACTTGATGAGTTTGATGAAGAGATTGCCATCAAAGCATAGTTGACTGGTTCAACTTCAAAATCATTGCTCCAGTCATAGCCTCCTAGACCATCTTGAGCCACCAGTGCCTGAGATGAAGATTCAGTTGTTTGTGCATTGCTCCTGCCATTGTCACCATAAGGTCTTCTTCCTTGACTCCTTCCAGATCTACATTCTCTAGCAAAATGCCCTTTTCTATGACAGTTGTAGCACTCAATCTTTGACTTATCAAGAGAAACAACAACCCCACCACTTTCTCTTTGAAGTCATTAATTTATCCTTACCCTCTGAATGAACTTCCATACTCTTGACAGTCGACATAGCCACCTGCATCGAAGAATCAATTCCTCAAGTCATCTCCATCCATCTGGCTGAAAATCCTCATTTTCAAGTTGAAAAGGTCTGGTTGTTGTTGTGCAAGAAAGGAGTAAGCTATTTCATAGCCACCTTGGAGTATTTGCGAATCTGATTATTCAACCAGTAGATATATAAATACTAGCTCCAAATCTCCACTTGGCTAGTAACTAACTTCATTAGTTTGTTAGTATTCTCAGAGAGAGATAAAGCCTAAATTATGTGAGGCCAGAGTATGGATCCTACAGAACCTTTTCATTTCTTTCTTCATACACCTAGATTATTGTAAAGGTCATCGAATATCAACCTCATCAATATCTGGTTTATGTCTCAATGATCGGTGCTATTGATCCACTAAGGAGGAAGACCTTCTTAAACTTCTGGATAATGTCTTCCTTTGATACATAGGCTCATGATTTTCTAGTTGAGTGAACCAGTCCCCGAGAAACCTAATGAGTCAGATGCTTGTTAGAGTGTCCATCTCTAGAAGTCCTAGATTCCAAAATTTCTCGTTATATCCAACAATGTAATATCAAAGGATGTATATTTCTTTGTTAGAACTTGTACCTAATAAGTATCTATGTCAAATGATATCAATATCACTATGTATGAAAAATTTGATTATTATACAAAGACTTGTGATATGACTCTATCATTGTATGGATTCTTATTCTGTGTTTTCTTGTAAATATTGATAGAATGGCTCCCAATAGGACATCAACATCTGCAACACCATCCATGACTCAGGCCGCCATCAAGAAACTAGTTGCTAATAGTGTTGCTACAGCTCTAGAAGCACAAGCTGCTACCATGGCAAATACTGATAATACCAATAGGAACATCGGACAAAGAGATACTCATGTAGCAAGAAAATATAGCTACAAAGAGTTTATGAGCTGCCAACCTTTCAATTTCAAAGGTACAGAAGGGGCTGTTGGTCTCATCTACTGGTTTGAATGAACTGAATCGGTATTTCTTTATAGTAATTGTACCAAGGACTGCAAAGTGAAATTTTTTACTGGTACTCTAACTGAGGAAGCTTTATCCGGGTGGAATTCATTCACCCAGCCTATTGGAATAGAGGAAGTCTACAAAATTCCCTGGTCCAAATTTAAAAAGCTCTTAATAAAGAAGTATTATCCCAGAACCGAGGTCAAGAAAATGGAAGATGAATTTTACAATCTTACTGTTAAAGGGAATGATCTCAAGACTTACATTAGAAGATTCCAGGAGTTGGCAATCTTATGTCCAACCATGGTACCAAATTCTGAGAAACTTATAGAAGTCTTCATCGGGGGATTACCCAAAAGCATTGAAGGAAATGTTACCGCTTCAAAGCCTCAAACTTTAGAGGAAGCCATTACCATAACCCATAGGTTAATGGATCAGGTAACAAAGCACAATTATGTGCAAGGAACCAATGATCACAAGTGAAAGTTTGATGATAGAAGAACCTTCACCAACAACAACTACCAAAACAACTGTAACAACAACAATAACAACCGCAACAATGATCACCACCAACAACAGAATAGAAGACAAGAAACCGTCAGGGCTTATGCTGCCACCCCAACTAAAAATAGTAGGTATGCTGGAAACTTTCCCTTGTGTAAAAGATGCGCCCTGCATCACACAGGACCTTGCACTGTCAAGTGTCAGACTTGCAACAAGGTAGGTCACCAGACCAGGAACTGCAAGAACAAGGGGCCAGCCACTGAAAGCAACCTGCAACCAGTATCAGTGACTTGTCATACCTGTGGGGAGAAAGTACATTATAAAAATTAGTGCCCATAGGAGAGCATACATGCTGAGGGAAAAGAATGTTAACCAAGATCCGAACGTAGTCCCGAGTACGTTCCTTCTAAACCAACATTTAGCTAGAGTATTATTTGATTCAAGAGTCGATAAAAGTTTCGTATCCATATCTCTTGCTTCTATGCTTAATATCCCAACAATTACACTATATACCACCTATGACATTGAAATGGCCGATGGAAACCTAGTAGGCACTAATACCGTTATCCAGGGTTGCACTCTGATTTTGCTAAACCAACCTTTCGAAATTAATCTCATGTCGATTAAACTCAGTAGTTTCGACATCATCATTGGTATGGATTGGTTATCCAAGTATTATGCTAGAATTATCTGTGATGAGAAAATCGTCCACATCCTCATCGACGGTGAACTTTGATCATCCAAGGTGATCGAAGTAAAACCCGATACATCTCATATCCTGTATTAAAACCAAAAAGTATATATATCCAGGGGATGTCAAATTTTCGTAGCCCAAGTAATAGAGAAGAAGGCAGACGAGAAACGACTAGAAGATATACCAGTAATCAGAGAATTTCTAGAAGTTTTTCCTGAAGACCTACCCGGCCTTCCTCTGGTTTGCCAAGTAGAATTCCAAATTGATTTAATTCCAGGAGCGGCACCAGTAGCCCGAGCACCTTACAGATTAGCTCCTTCAGAAATGCAGGAACTATCAGACCAACCAAGTACTTTACCTTGGGGAGCTCCTGTCTTATTTGTTAAAAAGAAAGACGGATCTTTTAGAATGTGTATCGATTACTAGGAGTTGAATATACTCACCGTAAAGAATCGTTACCCATTACCCAGGATCGATGATTTATTCGACCAACTTCAAGGTTCGAGTACATACTCAAAGATTGACCTGAGATCAGGCTATCACCAACTAAGAGTCAGGGATGAAGATATTCCCAAGACTGCTTTCAGAACGCGATACGGACACTACGAATTCCAAGTAATGGCATTTGGTTTAACCAACGCCTCTGCTGTGTTTATGGACCTCATGAACCGTGTATGAAAACCATACTTGGATAAATTTGTGATAGTGTTCATCGATGATATTCTTATCTACTCCTGTAACAAAGAAGAACACGCAGATCACCTGAGAATAATCTTGGAATTACTCAAAAAGGAGAAATTATATGCCAAGTTCTCAAAATGTGATTTCTGAATCAGTATCGTGCAATTTCTCAGGCACATGATTGACAGTCAAGGAATTCACGTTTACCCCACCAAGATTAAAGCTGTCAAGGATTAGGCATCTCCTACCACACCCACAGAGATACGCCAATTCTTAGGACTTGCCGACTTCTACCAGAGATTCATCGAGGGTTTTTTGAAGATTGCAAAGCCTTTGATTGAATTAACCCAGAAAAACAAGAAGTATATCTGGGGAGAAAAACAAGAGTCAGCCTTCTAACTACTAAAACAAAATCTATATGAAGCTCTAATCTTAGCATTACCAGAAGGAAACAAAGATTTTGTCATTTACTGTGATGCATCACATCAAGGTCTGGGAGCGGTGTTAATGCAAAGAGAAAAAGTTATTGCATATGCATCCCGACAACTCAAGCCTTATGAAGAGAACTATACCACACACGACCTCGAATTAGGAGCTGTAGTATTCGCTCTTAAAATTTGGAGACACTATTTGTATGGCACAAAGTGTACTGTGTTGACTGATCATAGAAGTCTTCAGCATATTCTTGATCAGAAAGAGTTGAACATGAGACAACGTCGTTGGTTAGAATTGCTCACAGATTACGATTGTGAGATTCGCTACCATCCTGGAAAGGAAAATGTTATAGCAGATGCCTTAAGCCGGAAGGAACGAATCAAACCACTCCAAGTTAGATCATTAGTCATGAGCCTTCACCCAAAATTACCATCATAAATCCTCGAAGCCCTAACTGAGGCGATCAAAGAAGAGAACATCAAAGCTGCGAACTTACGAGAAATGGAAAAAGCATTTGAAGTACGTCCTAATAGAACTCGTTGTATCAAGAATCGAAGTTGGTTACCATTCTTTGGTGGTTTGAGGGACTTGATCATGCATGAGTCCCATAAATTGAAATATTCTATCCATCCAGGTTCTGACAAGATGTATTAGGATCTAAAGAAACTCTATTGGTGGCCTAACATGAAGGCAATTATCACTGAATATGTTGGCAAGTGTTTAACATGCTCTAGAGTTAAAGCAGAATGTCAGAAGCCATCCGGCTTACTGATACAACCAGAGATTCCTACATGGAAATGGGAAAGAATAACAATGGACTTCGTTACAAAACTACCCAAAACATCAAGCGGACATGACACAATTTGGGTCATTGTAGACCGCCTTACCAAATTAGCACATTTTATCCCCATCAAAGCGATAGATAGTATGGAAACTCTTACAAGGTTGTATATAAAGGAGATAGTTTCACGACATGTAGTGCCAATATCCATCATATCGGATCGTAACATTCATTTCACATCTAGATTCTTGTAGTTAATGTAGAGTGCTTTGGGTACTGATATGTAAGAAATCACATATCCATTTTATATCAAAACAAGTCCTAAAAAGATAAAAAAAAATGCAAAATTATGCTTGTATATGTGTGTTTTGTCTTTTGTGAATGTGTAGGTACGGATATTGCAAAAATCACAAGAAAACAGCCAAAACCGGGCAAAAACAAACACGAGACGGATCGAGTACACAAGAGCTGGAAGTTTTCTAGCAAAAGGTCAACAAAAAGTCAACATCAGTTAAGCTTTGGTCAACCACAAAAGTCAAAAACCCTTAAAACTCCAAAACAGCCCTTAATGTAAAACCCATTTCATCAAAAGTCCTTAAATACATAACACCGTTAGTCCTTTTAATATAAAAGACTAACGGTAGTTAAGTCATTTAACCTTTTAACCAAAACCATATTCACCGGCCCAACCCTTTTATATTAAACCCAGGTCAACACCTTATATCACCGGGTCAAACTTAAAACGGATAGAAAAAAGGCGCGTAAAACAGTTTTCACTATTCATGCATCTTCCCCAAATTTACCCTGCACCCATATTACATTTGTTTAAGTATAATTAACCTTTCTAGAAGCATTCTTCTGACATGTCTGACATACTGGGGAGCCACGCTGGCAATCCCAAGACATATGATTGGCTACAAATACGTGGAAGGCAATAGATGGCTGAGATCAAAGTAATTGAAAGATAGTTATGGATTAAAGGTTGAGATCAAAAGCTGAGGAGCGTCCAGAGACTAGAAGCATCCATTTGCCCCTATAAAAGGAAGCCTTCATCACACAGTTGAATCCAACTAGGAGTAGGAGTAGCTTAGAGTAGATTTAGCTTTTAGCTTGTACGTTTTTAGCTTATGTTCTTTAAATTCCATGTAATTTACCTTTTCAAGTATTGTAATCCTTTAAGTTTTCAATAAAATTCAGTTTCATTTAATTTCATGTTTTAATTCAAACTCTTCCTTAATGCAAATCTGTTTAAACACATCATAAGCTCTCTATAAGCTCCCATAAGCTACTCTTACTACTTTAGATTGTTATTCTCAGTTAAGCTTTTAAAAGCTTAACTGAGCTTTGTTAATGCTTTATTACCTCCCCAAATTTACCTCAGCATAAATGGAAGGGAAACCAGTAATGGATGGGTTTCCAGGACCTTACCAGCTTATCATTGGATAAGCTGGAGCTTTGTAGAATAGCTTCTCGAGCATTTTATTGAGCCTTGTTTTGTGCAGAGGCTTCTGTAAGTTTCCATTTACTTTTTCTAGTTTTAAACTGCACTATAGCTTTAAACTGCTTATTATTTGCTTATTGTTGTTTAATGTAGCTTATATTAGTTTAATTTAGTTGTTAGAAGTTTAATTAGTTCAATTAGTAGCTTAAATCTTAGTTTACTTGTTATTGTTATAAAACAGTGAAAAAAGTCAAAAATAGTAGCATTTACTGTAGGCTTATTAATCTGGCTTATTTGATTATTGATATTTGTTCATTAGGTCTGTTAGAAGCTTATTACTATCTGGTATTTAGAATTTGTGCTTTATTTCTTTATTTCATAAGCTGAAAATGGATTTTTGGAGTTTAAAGGGGTGTTTGGCTTATGGCAGTACTAACTTGAGTTAGTACTGCCCATAGCTTTGTGTTCTTTTAAATCAATTTGAAACTTCATATTTGAGCTTATGAATCTAAGTTTTAAGGTCCTTGTAGGTTTAAATCTGTTTTTAATCATATTAGTTAGTAGTTGCTTGAATCTGCTTAAATAAATTCAGATCCTAGTGCACTTTAAGCTCAAGTTGGTTATAGCTAAATTAGTTTCTCATTTTGCATTAAGTTTGATGTTTTAAATGTGTAGATTTTAGTTCCTTAGGCCTGCACTTTTTGGATTTGAGATTTGGTTATTTTGTGCAAACTGCATCAGCAGTCATAAACAGACAAATAGCCATTTTAAAGCTGAAAATTCAGCAAGCAAAAGTAGTTGTTAGCTTTTGATTTTCATAGCACAAGTAGATTTTAGGACAAATTAGTTATATTAGGGCTTATTTTAGTTTAAAAAGCTTATTTGAATATCTGTTTTTGATCTGCAATTTAGCTTTTTGTCTTTTCATTCAAAAACCAAAAGTAAGGTAAAACTGCATAAGCAGCTTTTTCATTAAGCTTTTTCCTTAAGCATTTGATTTTCAAAATAGTTTTTAAAAGTTGTTTTAAGTAGCTTTTAGGTCAAGGTTTTAAGTGGTATAAGCCAAAAGTCCATAAGGATCATTTTGCTTATATGAAAATAAGCTCAAAGATGCCCTTAAAGCCTATTTGGTTAATAGTTTGTACCAAACTGCTTATTTGAGATTTTAAGCTTATAGGCCCTTAGTTTCTGCTTAATTTCTTCTTTAACTAGCTTATTAGGTCAGATTTAAGTAGTTTATAGCTTATTAGGGTCAGTTTTAGCTTATTTAGTCTTTTCATTAAAAAACCAAAAACATAGTTAATCTGTACAAGTAGCCTTTTCAGTTAGCTTTTTAAGTACTTATTTGAATTTCAAAATGCATTTTGTTTGTAGTTTTAAGTAGCTTTTTAACTAGTCTTTAAGATGGTATAAGCTAGAAAGCCATAAGGTTCCATTTTCTTAGTTGAAAATAAGCTCAAAAAGTGCTTAACAGCCTGTTTGGCAAACAGTTTTAGTATAAGTGTTTTTTAGGATTTTCAGCTTATGGCTTATCCATTTTGCTTATTTCTAGTTCAGTTTAGCTTATTAGGTTAGTTTTAGGATAGTGATAGCTTATTTAGTTCTAGCTTTAGCTTATATCCGTTTTTAGCTTATCAAGTTTTGATAAAATACTAGTTAAGCATTCTGTCTGTTTATGTAAACTTTCTTGATTTCTTCAGATACTGTGGTATGGATATGAGCACATGTCTTGCATCGGATACTTTGAGTCATCATTCGCTATGATATAACAATTTAGACACCAACAAAAACATTTTGTTATGTAAAATCCACTTACTGTGTTCTAGAAAATCATTTTGTGAACACAAGAAGGGTTTTATATTTTGAAGGGATCAAGTATAGACGATACTCAATCTGGTCGGTTACGTTAACCTCTGATTCCGTAAGGATTAATGATTACAGTACGAACACTGCACCTGGTTGATCAGATTAGATTCAATTAAAAGACAACCTTCCCTTTTTTAACAGGTTTTCGGCACGTGAACAGCTAGTTCCTCTAATACCTATGTATTAGATTCCCTATTGTTCGCCGTTCTACTAGACAGATGTCGCGCGAAGACTAACACACTATATCAATAGGCATGAGAATCCACCAGTACTAATAGAATGGTAAGAGTGAGTCAGTACAAGTTACTTATCTGTGACTATACCGGTACAATTCCTTTTTCAGCGTTTTACTTCTTAATACAATTAAGTACCGTAGAAGGCCTGTGGCAAAAATGATTTGAAAAACATTCGATGTGCTTATAAAATTTGTTTGGGGCACAAACGAAAGTTTAAATCAGAATGCTTCTGATGATGTTTTGAAATATATCCCGAAAGATATGAAGTGCCTTGGGAAATCCAAACTTGTACAAGTACATTTATGGAAATCCACTTCACTAGTGGGCGCAGTCCGAAGACCAGGCATGAGCATTCATACGAATACCCTGGTGGTACAACATCTCTTTCCTCAGCATTCCATAAGATCACTTTCACGAACATGAAACAAAAGATTCTTTGTCATTTATCAAGATACGTGTGTATAACACAAACTTTTGGTACCTTGACATTTTTGATCATATTAACACTTATGCTCCCCCTACACATGTGCGTCGATAATCGAAAGATGTTTAGCACATGCATGGATAGGACTTAGCATTTTAGAATCAATCGAATCATTAATTATCCGTTTTACATGTTTAAGTCACATTTTCTCCCCCGATCAAAAGTATGAAACTGTTGAATGGTTTTGATCTAGAATGGACTTAAAATGTATCAATCTCCCCCTCAAAGTATGAGGTGAGGTGAAATAGCACAAATATCAAGTGAGCAATTGAAACAAGACCTTTAGAATACCCAGACAGGAATGATACTGCAATCTGTCTTAAGTTGTAAGCAGTTGGTTGTTTCAATCTTTCTCCAATAGAATCAGCAACAGTGTGTCCATTTGACCTGCAAAACTGTTAGAAATACTGATTCTCCCCCTCAAACAATGACCCGTGTCAATGTTTGATTTGGTTAACCCGAACATGTTTGATAAAACAAGTTGTTTATGAGAAAAATGGTTCGGGGCTTAGACAACTTCTTGTCTGTAAAGAAATAATGCACTGAAACGTACACTAAATCTCTGGGTTAAGACCGGGTTACAGTCTGAAATAACTGCAAGCCATCTAGACTAATTTTTTTTTTTTACAATATACAGGATACAATTGTGAAACACTTGGTTACTCGGAGACAGACTCATCCTGTAGTTCCTTCAGAGTCTCTGGTGACATTTGTTTAACTCCAAGCAGTGGGAGTAGTGTGGCGAAGCGCTCTCTCGGTAATGCCTTCGTAAAAATGTCAGCCAGAAAAATCAGCCAGTTGGTATTTTGTCTCCACGAAATATAACTCAACAACTTTCCTTTCAACCTGCTCTTTGATGAAGTGGTGACGGATATCAATGTGCTTGGAGCGCGAGTGTTGAACACTATTACAGCATAGAGCAATAGCACTTTGATTGTCACAATACATCGGAATTTTGTTGAACGCAAATCCATAGTCTCGTAGTTGAGATCGCATCCAGAGGATTTGAGCACAGCATCCTGATAGGGCGATGTATTCAGCTTCTGTAGTGGAGATGGCGGTACTTTTCTGCTTTTTGGATGACCAGCTAACAAGTCGATGTCCAAGAAATTGAGCTGAACCAGAAGTACTTCTCCGTGTGTCATGACATCCTGCATAGTCAGCATCTGCAAAAGCTTTTAGTTCAAAGCCGGAGTCCTTCGGATACCACAGACCCATGTGAATGGTTCCTTTAAGGTATCGAAAGATCCGCTTTATAGCAGTAAGGTGCATTTCAGTAGGCTTAGCCTGGTATCGTGCACACATACAAACAGCAAATACTATGTCAGGTCTAGATGCACTAAGATACATAAGGGAGCCAACCATACCACGCCCCCCCCGCCCCCATACCACGAAATCGTGTAGGATCAATTAGCTTTCCTCCCTTATCTTCATCAAGGTTGGGACGCTCCGCCATTGGAGTGTCAATGGGTGTGCAGGAGTCAAAACCAAACTTTTTCAAGATTTCCTGAGCATATTTGGATTGGTTGATAAAGATGCCTCTGGGATTTTGAGAAACTTGCAATCCTAAAAAGAATGACATTTGTCCCATCATCGACATCTTGAAAGTTGAGTTCATTTCAAATGCAAATAATTTGCAGGCTTTGGGGTTGGTAGAGGCAAAGATAATATCATCTACATATATTTGTACCAGTAGAAGATGTTTGCCTGTTTTTCTCGTGAAGAGTGTAGGATCGACCACGCCTTTTGTAAATCCTGACTTGATTAGAAACGCTGATAGCTTGTCATACCACGCACGTGGAGCTTGTTTAAGCCCATAGAGAGCTTTCTTGAGTCGGTACACATGCGATGGATGCTCTGGATCTACAAATCCTTCTGGTTTGACCGTACATAGACGACTTATTCTGTTCGCCGTTGAGGAAGGCGGTTTTCACGTCCTATTGGAAGATGACCATGTTCATACTCGCTGCGTGAGCAATGAAGAGTCTGATCGCTTCTAATCTAGCAACCGGAGCAAATGATTCTTCAAAATCAATACCAGCTTCCTGACGATAACCTTTCGCCACTAACCGAGCTTTGTTCTTCAAGACGTCTCCATATTCATCCAACTTAATTTTGAAAATCCATTTGAGCGGGATGATAAGAATATTATCTGGACAGGGTACAAGTATCCATACATCTAGACGTTCAAACTCATGAATTTCTTCCTGCATAGCCTCAATCCAGCACGAGTGCTCTAAGGCTTGCTTGTAAGTCTTTGGTTCAACATGAGTTAAGAATTCATTGAAGAAACACCACATCGCGTCGGTTTCTAGCTGTTTCCTGGTAGAGACAGGTCGATCTTTATCCCCAATAATGTTTTCAAGCGGATGTGCTTGAGTCCACTTTTGCACGTGAGGTAATTGGTTGTTGGGAGTAACATCGATATTGACAGAGTTGGAAGAAGATGCTTCTGAACCGGTTTCAGGAGCATTATAGGTGTCAAACACATTACTGTCAACATGATCGAACAGTGTTTCAACATCAGAATCACTAGTGTCTGGTAGAGGTATTTGATGAGGCAAGAGGCTTTCAGTAACTGCAGGAGCGCCTTCTGAGATAACTGTTGTGGAAGGTGAACCATTGGCATTCTCGGGTGCCGGGGCAGCAGGAACATTAACCGGAGTTATCGGAACAACCGGAGGTATCGGAACAACCTCATCATCATCAAACCATTGAAACAAATATCGTTACCTGTTTCATTGTAGGAGGGACAATAGGTGGTTCTGGTTCATTTTACTAGTGCAGATACGGCTGCGTCCTGACTGTTTTAAGCAGTAATTTCGAGTTCTGTTTTTTTTTTGTTTTTCTTATTTTTTTTTTTTTTTTTTTTTATGTACTGTTTGGCACAGAAAGTCATTTGTGGAGGTGCGAGGCTGAATGGTTTGAAACAGACGTAATCCTTCGGTAAGTTCATCGAAAGAAATGAACGGTTTCCTGAATTCTTGGCGTTCTTTTGTTGTAGATTCGGTACGCATTCTTGGTGGGTGAATTGCCAACAAATTTACCTATATCTGCTTTGCCTATGTGTTTACCCAAGTCATCGTAGTCATTGGCAAGGATCGCACAGAGATCCAAAAACACTCGGAAGTATTGTGATTAGGCTTTTTCCCTTCAGCAGTTTCATAATAGGTCTTTCCATGGAGCGGTGTGTATAAGAGATCGATTTAAGTGTATAACACGTGTGGCTACAGCTTAGCCAAGGAATGAGTGGAGCCTTCGCATAGAGGAGCATAGTACGTGCGTTCCATAAGAGAGTTCGGTTCGTCTTTCGACAACGCCGTTCTGTTTGTGGAGACCGAGGATAGCTTGTTTCATGAGAAATTACCAACACTCTCAAACCATCCGGCGAGTGTCTTTATTCACAACTGCCGTTCCTTTAGTTGTTCTGACGAAGCGATCAGTTGCATTAAGGGCTCGTTGAGTCTTTACAATAAACTTCTCAATCTACTTGAGGGTTTCATCCTTTGTTCGAAGAAATCGTACCCATCCAAATCTGGTTGTGTAATCAGCCACATCACAAAACATAGCCTTTCCGTTGATACTTTCTGTTCTCATTGGTCCGCAGAGGTCCATATGTAGAGTATGGAGAACTTCAGTATTGGTGTTTTCCGTCTTTAGTGGATGTGATGCTTTCTTACTTTTACCTAGCTGACAAGATGGACACAAATGGTCTTTGGCATATTTCAGCATGGGTAATCCTCTGACTAGATTATTCCGAGTCAATTCATTCAATGTCCCGAAATTCAGATGATTCAACCGACGATGCCATAACCATGACTTCGTTGAAGAGGCTTTTGTAAGCAAGCAAACTGGTGAAGCTGACATCATATCATTCAGTGAGATGGAGTACAGGTTGGTTGTCCGTGAACCTTTGAGGAGATCCACCATATCGTAGTTGCGGATGTGACATGAATGCTGTCGGAATGCAACTTCTAAACCTCCATCACAAAACTGTCCTACTGAGAATAGGTTGTGCTTGAGTCCTTCAACATAATAGACTCGAGAGATGATAGTGTCACCCAGTTTATAATCACCATAGCCAACGATAGCTGCATATTCATCGTTGCCAAATCTCACTGTACCAATGAACTTTTCTACAAAGTTGATAAGACGTGCACGATCACCGGTCATATGTCTCGAGCATCCAGAATCCAGATACCATAGAACAATCTGTACTACCTGCGGTAACACAAACATTTATGGTGATAGGATGCCCTGAAGGGTTCCGGTTAGTTAACAATCAAAAAGACCAGAGATCCCTTTGGAACCTGCCTGACGATCACTAAGTTTATGATCAGTAAATCGAGAGACCATAGTTCTTTTGGGGCTAGAAGTAGCACTTGGGGGTAGTTCTATTGGCTGATCAGTAGATTCCATGATCCTAGTTAAAGGATGCTTCTCAAATAATGAGAAATGCCTGCCAGTGGGCTTCCACTGAGGCTTGCTATCAGCAACAGGTTTGCTAATTTGTTTCCAGACTTTCTTAATTGGTTTCCATTCTTTCTTGGGTTGGCGTTTAAAACGCTTAGTCTGGTGGGGTTTAACATTCACAGAACCATCACACATAACCAAACAATCATTATGATTAGCAAAAACCAAAGATTTGTTACATGCACCACAAACATTGTTCATACGTGAGACAGAAACAGAATGTTTAATAAGCAAATTAGAATCAACACGATTCTTTTTATTCAAAGTCCTATGGTGTGCTTCTACTCTCCTCGCATTTGCATTCTTAGCCGGCAAAGAACTATGATTCTGAGGGGCTCTCTTAGGCACAGTTTTGCTAGCTCCAGAAGTGGGTTTTACTCCTGTAGACATAGGGACACACACGTTAGTTTGCTTATTAGGATGCACTACTGGTTTTTGAGTTGGTTTGAGTGAAGGTCTGGGGGGTTCACTGAAAGTTACTTGCTTCTTCTTAGGTACCGGGGTTGGTTTGACCCAGTTAGCACGTTTGGGTGGTGGAATATACTTAGAACCTAAGTTGTACATTCCAGGAGCAAGCACTTTGGGTGTCGCAGAGGTTGAAGGTCCACTACTTGTTTTACCAGTCACTTGGGCTTTCAGCTTGGTATTCTCAGCAGTGAAGGCACTAAGCTTTTCAGTATATGCAGTCACTTGAGGCGTATTCGCCTGTGCAGTGCATTCATACGTCGTTTCAGACTCCGTTTTCTACCTTTAGCCATCTAGCTGAATCATAAGGGAGGTAATCGTATCTTTCAATGAATTCTGTCAGTTTCTAAAGGCCTGTTGATCACAACTACCTTTAGTTGGACCTACATTCAACACCTTCATTGATGTTGATTGAGCATCTAAATTCTGATAGTGTTCATTCTTTCCCGTGAGCTGTTTGTCTTTACTTGTTAATTTCAAAAAATTGCATTGGAGGCACTAGAAGTGTTATGACTGTTTATAGTTTGAAATTTAATGTTGTAAACTACATAATTTTGTTCGAGGAAAGGCAAAAGTTTTTCATATTCAATAAAGAGTTGTTTCTGTTGAAATTCAGCTTCAAGTTCAAGAACTTTAGTGTGTTCCTATCGCATGGCAGATCTAAGATCTTCGCAATGCAATTCGAATAGGGGGACAACAAAATGGAAGTATGCTCAATAGAGCGATATCCTTTTTCTAATCACTCAGCAATTAAGCCATCATTTCGGATTAAAAGTATTTTACTTCTCTATGGTCAGGTTCTTGTTATCAAGAACACATTGTTCATATTCCGCCTCCAATTCATCAAAAATCTGTTCAAATTCTTTTATCTCTTTGAAAAATGTATCATTAGCAGCTTGGATATGTTTTTTGAAATGGTCGTAAAATGGTACCAGTTGTTGTTCAACAAACTGTTTTGCATAATCAAAACACCATTCAGAAACATAGTCTGGTTTTTGTGTTGTTCTTTCTTTTATGATACCTTCAAATTGAGGAAAAACAGCATTAACATTTCGAAGACTGGCCAGAACTTGACTTGGAGGTCGACTTTTATGAACAAAAGGAGTAGCAGGCGTGGCTGAGTTACTAGCTTGACTAGCAATTTCGTTGTTTTTTTTTTTTTTTTTTTTTTTTTTTTTGTTTTTTTAAGTTGGCAGAATGCCAATACGATGATCTCAGATAGTTTCCTTCTGAGGAACGAACATGAGGGCATTTAGCTTGTCATAGAAACCGTTCTTGGGTCGAACATGCCCTGGTTTTTCGTTCATCTTTTTCATGCTCACCACTTGGTGTACCAAGACATCTTCACTATCCCATATACTAACAGGGTGGTGATTAGGATGCAAAAGGGTATCAGCATCATACAAAACAGGTTGAGCACGCTTGGCCATATAACCTAGACCTGGGTTGCGAGTGCCTAGGATGTCCTTGTGCAAGTCATTGGTTGCCTTTTTAGGTTTCTTTGAAAGCCCAAGGAATATGTTTGTGTTGGCATGTTAAATTCTTTGCAACATATCTCTTGAAACTTTGTTAGCATTCTGTAATACAAACTATTCATCTAGATAACTATCTGCTAGTTCCTTTTTTCAGACAAAATCCTTTTCCTTTTCAGATTGTAAAAATGCAATTCGATTTTCTTTTCATGAAAGAGTGGATTTAAGCAATCGTTTTCTTGCACAAGTTCAGCGTTTTACGCTTGTTACGCTGAATCACTGGGTCTTGTTCTGTCTAAACTTGTTTTCAAGATCAAGTTGACCTTGTTGGTATCTAGACGAATATTTCTTGCTTGCATTGCGCAAGATCATTTTTATAGGTCTCGGATTTCCAACATTTTTCTTGGTTACAACCTTAGATGTCCGACTTAGTTGGTTTGCAAGTCAGTTAAGATGGCAATCATAGATACCTTATTAGATGTGTCAGCAGATACCTCAGTTGGAACATTTTGGGCTTCGGTGTCAAGAAGATACTGATGATACGGGATCGTATTGTCATCAATCTCAGTCTCAGCATCGGAGTCTAAATGTTCTTCCTGGTGCATCTCCTGACTCAACTGATAATCCACATTATCAAAGATTTGATTGAACATTGGAGTGTACCTCATTGACTGGATTGTTGGTTGCACTAGTGGATGACAAGTTGGCAGAAAGCGACTGCGCATTGGGCCTTCATCCAGTTGAGCATAAGCATCCTCATGATTGGCTTGAAACATGTTTGTTGTAGTTCAGTGCCTGAGGTTGAATCATAAGGTTCGGTGGCTTTCCACATCAGCGAGGAATGCTTCATTGCTTCAGCATCTAACACATAACCTTTTCATTTAGCTTCCTCAGTAAGGCTTTATCTATTGAAGTATGAGTGTCCAGTTTCTTTTTGGGTTCTTTACACTGCCTAGCAAACTGTCTTCTCTTGCAGTTGTAACATCTACCGTCTTACCTCGAAGCACCTGTATTACAGTCTTACCCGTGGAGCCTTCCTCTGAACTGGTTCAGTGACAAGTGACATCATGCACGTAGCATGAGTCCTTGAGTTGGAGGAAGTCCGGAGGTGTTGTTGGTCGGGGGGGAAATGTTTTGGAAACCACTTATGAGATTTGCAATCGGATGTCATAGTGGCCATCAATGCGTCATTTCGGAGATGAGCTAGTATGTTGAGGGACTGGCGTTGAGGGTGATGAAAGATCAGGGGCAGTTGTGGTCATGAGCAAATAGCCAGTGGGATCAATATATTGTCAGACTGCTCGTTTCTTGAGCGTCTTTTTGGCATGAGGTCATAGGCTTTGGATGAGTATAGATATGAACATAAGGGTGTGGTTGAGATGGTCCATGTTCATTTGCAATTAGTCACATACTTACCCTAATAGGCCGGAAGGTTGTTGACAAACTTGGTGTTCATCTGATGAGTTGGAATGTTGAGCTGAGTAATCTTCATATCATTCACAAGTTTGTGGAAACGCACAAAGTAGTCATGAATTGATTCGTTTCCAATAGCACGAAAGCGTTCGTACTCATCAAACAGATCTTCCTTCCTTTGTTGAATAGTCCTACCTGATCCTTGCATGAGCATCTCCACATTATCCCAAATCTCCTTTGCAGTGCTTGTTTGATTGAGGTTGTTGAAGATGTGTCTAGGAAGACCTTGACTGAGAATGATTTCAGCTTGAGTATCAGCCATCTCAAGTTTGTTTTCCTCTTCACTGAATTCAGAATCAAGTTTCTCCCTCGGTGCACAGCAGCAGAATCAGTAAGTGGAGGATCAGTGATCATAGGGTGAGGTGTAGGGCCATTCTGGATAGATTTCCATATCTGCTTGCCATTGGGTTTGCCGAAGTACTGTGTATACGAAATCTTTCCAAGAATCGTAGTCACTTTCAACCAACATAGGAGGACGAGTATCGGTACCTGCAGCATTTGTTTCTTCATTGGATGCCATTGAATAAGTTTGTTTAGTAATGATCTGATCGTAAGTGATTGATGATTTGTTTAATTTGTGTTTGAGTTTGTTTTTGTTCGATTCAAAAGGGATTGCTAGTTCGGTCCTTGAAGTATAAAACTGGTTCGGTCGAGGTGCTTGTTCGGTCGTCTAGTTCGATTGCTTGTTCGATCGTCCTTGTTCGATTGCTTGTTCGATCGTCCTTGTTCGATTGCTTGTTCGATCGTCCTTGTTCGATTGCTTGTTCGATCGTCTAGTTCGATTGCTTGTTCGATCGTCCTTGTTCGATTGCTTGTTCGATCGTCCTTGTTCGCTCGATGTAGGAGGTCACTCGTTCGATTGTTCTTGGAGGTTGCTCGTTCGATCCTTGAAACTTCAACTCGTTCGATCCTCCTTGTCTACCCCTCGTTCGATCCTCCTTGATTTCCCCTAGTTCGATCCCTTGTTCGAACCTCTAGTTCGATCCTCTAAGATAAAACTCGTTCGATCTTCTAAGACTGAACTCGTTCGAACCTTACTAGATTTCCACTCGATCGATCGAAACGACTAGAACTCGTTCGATCGCTACGTATTTTTTGATACTTTTCGAACCAAAACAAATTGAACAAAGAAAAAACACGAGATCGTTGATTGCTAACAGATGGTTCTAATATATTGATTAAACATAAAACCATCTTTGTAATCAAGATCAAAACACAAACAAATAATCAAACTCAAATAAACCTTTTTTTTTTTTTCGAAATCAATAACAAAGAAAATACAAACCAAATCAATACATCAATCTTGTAGGCTCTTGATACCAATTGTAGGATCCCTAGATCATTCCATGGATGAAATCACAAGATCAATGGCAATAAAAGATTAACATTAAAGAACTTTTGATTGAAAGAAAAACAAGAGTTGCTACAAACCCTTAAGATGAAAAATAATAATGGAGTAGCTAACCTAATTTTGACTAAACTAGGTGTATTTATACTAACTAGGATTTGCCTTTGAGGGCTTTCTTTTGGGCTTTTTACATCTTGGCCCGTATACATAATAAACATTAATTAATTAATCAACTAAACGAGCTAGATTTTGTCTATGTTTCTTCGAGTGACCGAAGGCTTCTTATGTTCGGGTTCCATTTATGTGAATCCTAACACAATTTCCTTAAGCATTTGAATTGCAAAATAGTTTTTAAAAAGTGTTTTAAGTAGTTACAGGTCAAGGTTTAAGTGGATTAAGCTAGAGTTCTCCTAAGGTTCCATCTACTTTTAAAAATAAGATCTAAGTTGCCCTTAAGGGCTGTTTGTTTGAAATTTTTAGTTAAGTACTTATTTGACTAAATCGCTTTGGCTTAGTTTTTGGCTTGTTTCTAAGCTCGACTGCATAATTAAATTAGCTTTAGGGTAGTAGTAGCTTATTGTTCTTAAATTTTAGCTTAATTTAGCTTATTTGTTCCTTTAGTTTTGAAAAAAGCCAAAATAGTCTTAAGTAGTATCTGTCAAAGTTTTTAGCTACTTTCTGGCTTATTTGTTGGTTTTCATAAAAAGCTTCTTTTGTTAAATTTGCTTATTTTGAGCTGTTTTACAACTTTGCTTTTGAAAGTTTTTGCAAAAAGAAAAAAAGGGAAGTGGGGAAGTCAGGGGTGAGGAAGGCTCGAACCCCTGACCTCAACCCTCCTCAACCTTTTATAAACCTCAACACACACACTCACCACTGCGTCCTTGGGACTTTTACGTCCTAAGGTGCACCTTTAATTCTTTTAACACCTTTTTGAGTTTATTTTATAAATAAGCACTTCGTGTGCTTTTCTGCTTTTTCCCGGCTTATTGAGTTTAGCATTTTAGGATTTTTTTTATTTTTCCTGCATTCTACTCATAATCAGCTATTTTTAGTAATTTTCTTAAATTTTTAATTCAAAGTTTGGTATTTTTAATCATTTATTTTTGTTAAAAACTTTAAAAATTCATAAAAAATAGAAAAATAATCAAAAAACTAAAATTCTTTTTTATAAAATTTTCTTTTATCATATTTTAGGCTTAGGATTTAAATTTACTCTCGTAGGGTTAAAAATTTATAATTTTACTTTTTAAAGAACGGGATTTGATTCCCGTTCTCGTTTTCTTCATTTTTTACTTTACGCACCCTCGGTTTAAGATTTCCTTAGCTTTTTTCTTACAAGTTAGTAATTAGGATTAGGAAAAGTTTAAAAAATCATTTTTAGGTTTAATTTAGGTTTTAATTGTCGCGTTTCTTTAATTCCCGTTTACGTTTTAATGCTTACGTGTTTAATTTTTGTTTCTTATTTACTTGTTTTCGTGCATTTATCTACTTGTCATTTATTTTAGTAGGATTTAGAAAACCCAAATCAAAAATCTTTTAGACCATTCAAAATGCGCGATCACGAACTTAACGATTCTTAATTCACGCTTCGTCGAGGGAAAAAGACCCGGGAGGTTTTTATAGGAACGTTTTGGTTAAAAGCGTTTATCTTGAATCCGACGGAAAATACTTACTATACTATAACTGTCTACATCCTTATATACTTATATATTATATTATATATAGTGTGTTCGGACGGGATCAATTTTTGGCGCCGTTGCCGGGGAAGTGTGTAACGAATTTCGCGTTTCGTTCGAAGATTAGTGTTTTGAAGAACCTTCCTCGTGAAGTTATTTTCCGTTTGTGAATATTTTTAAATATAAGAAAATACAAAAATATTTTACACTATATTTTCTTTTATTTTAATATTAAAAATAACCATTTGTTAATCGTTGTTACGGGTCACCTTTAGATTACGTGCTATACGGGAAGTTTAAGGCGGGTTTGATCAAACTTACACCAAAAGGAGAATGGTTATTCTATTGCGTGCGTTTATCAACTCCTCGCTATCTTGTACGCTATTTTAGAGAGATACCGTGCACGTTTGATTTTCGGTTACCAAAAATATTTTTTCTTTCTTATTTTAATTTCTTTTCTCATATATTTTTTTTTAATCTAAAAATATTCTTCTTTATCCTCTTATTACATTTAATTCTTATCTTCTTTATCCTCTTATCCGTTTAATTCTTCGACATGTCTTCGTATAACCATTTTGGTTGCTCGTATTGTGGAGGTCCGTTTAATGGTGGAAACTGTCTGAGCTGTAGCAGTGTAGGATCCGGAAATGAGTTTGTCTAGTGACCAAATCTTATTCTTATAATGAAAACACCGAACTTCTTAACCAACCTCCACAATCCAATACGAGACTTAACTCGTGTGAATTTTGTGGAGGGAACTCTCATCCGGGCTTCGATTGTCAAACAGGGAACACACCCGTCTTTGATCAGGGTCCCTGTTACAATCAAGACTTTGGATTTAACCAACCTCTACATTATTTTCCGAGTCAGCCACAACAATTTCCTTGTGAAAATTGCGGGGTTCTTCATGAAAATTTTCAGTGTCAACCGATGAACCAAAATTATGATCCTAATTTTTGTTATAATCCGATTTATCCCGGTTTTGACCAATATCAACCCACGCAGTTTCCCGTAATTCATCATCCTCCTCAAGCAACGGATACGGAAATGTTGCAAGCTAGAGAAAACTTAATGGAAACTATTCAAGCCTTTTTAAATGAGTATGATCATATACCTCCTGAAGAAAAGTGCATGGCTTTATTGCTAGCTGAGGAGAGATTTCTTAAAATTAAGCAAGCTATGGAAGAAGAGCAGAATCAACCTGAAGTTATGCAAGAATTGCTACTTAAACTTATGAAAGATTTGCAGATTCTTAAGGGAATTCAACCAAAACAGGCAGAGCAGGAGGAGCCGGCAGCTCAAAGTTTTCTTCTAAATTGGAATTTTCCTATGGCTGATGATGATGAGTATACTATTATATATAGGAAGCCTAAAGCAATCACACCAAACTTACCAACTGAAGAACCTGAGTACTCTCTAAGTATGGGGGATAAGCATCTTGACACTATTTCGGAAACGGAATCGGACAAAGTAATAAAGTCTAGTGTTGAGAACCTTGTCCCAATCCCAAGTGAGTCCGAGGATTTTTCCGATAATGAAAGTGAGTGTGATATGCCAGTTTGTGATGATTTTACGACTTTCTCTAATCCTCTCTTTGATTCTAATGACGATTTCACCTCTAGTGATGACAAGTCACTTTCTAATGAGGACGTTCTGAAAGAAAATTTCAAAATGTATTCGAACCCTCTTTTTGATGACGAAGAAATCATTTCTACCAAGATAGATCCGCATTCCTTTAATGCCGAGTCTAATCTTATCGAATCTTTGCTTAATCGAGATACTTTGATTGATTCTTCTCCTAAGTTTGATTATCTTCTCGAGGAGTTCTCCGGTGAACTCGCTCATATCGATCCAATTCCACCGGGAATTGAGGAAGCCGACTTTGATCTAGAGGAAGAAATCCGTCTTGTTGAGAATTTGTCGTATGATAATTCATCTCCACGACCACCGAAGAACGTAATTCTGAAAATGTTGATACGATTATCGAGTCTCCCTCTCCATCTCCTATCCCCGTTGAGGATAGTGACTCTCATATGGAGGAGATCGATTTATTTCTTGCTTCCGATGACTCGATGCCTCCGGGCATTGAGAATGACGACTATGACTCGGAAGGGGATATCCGTTTTCTTGAAGAATTACTTAGCAATGATCCCCTTCCCCTTTCTGAAATGGGATTTTGGCTCGGAAGGGGATATTATTTTTTCTAACGACTTACTTAACGATGATCCTATTCCCGAGTATGAGCGTTTTACCTTCGACATTGAGCCCGATGCACCCGTGATAAACAATTTTGATGAGCTTAATGAAGACGAATGTTTTGACCCAGGGGGAGGTGAGATTGATGTTTCTCAAAATATTGAAGATGACGATTCCTTCACATTTGTCATTCGGACTTTTCTCCCGTATCTCACCTACCCTGAGGTTTCTCCTTTATTTCTCTCCACCGAAAGTGAAGACACCATTTTTGACCCCGACATCTCCACTTAGAGCCGGTGGCATCTCATCGGGATGGAACTTTCATGTGCTTTAATGTTTATCCAAACATTAATGAAAGCCCGATTGAGATTTTCTCTTCCATTTGCTTTCCCCATGGACAACTTAATGCGGGGATCGAGTCAAGCTATGTGACTCGGTTACCAAAAACAAAGCGCTTCGTGGGAGGCACCCCATGCTTATCCATCTATCTTCTTTCTTATTTCTAATGTGATGTGAGGAGGCTTGTACTCTTTCGATTCTTGTTGTTTGTGCTTGTGATTGTTTGTAGGATTGACCCAAAATTTTTGAAGACTCTCGTGTTCGGTGTTTTGTCCCGGTCCACTCGAGCTTCCTAGCCTTTGCTTGCCATTAGTTTGGGGAAATCCGATATCCTAGATTATTATTGACTAACATTTATCTTTTAGCATACTTGATAAACGGCTTGAGATTTGTAATACTTTCTCCATGCTCGGATTATGCATTCGACTTTTTGAGTTCTAGTATGGGGTTTTAAGCCTTAGACTAGGAAACATTGAGGACAATGTTTAGTTTTAGTATGGGGTAGTATATCTTCGATATGATCTTACCTACCTTTGCCCGTTGTTCTCACGTACCCCGTTTTCCCGCAAAAATTTTAAATTTTTTAAGTCTTAATATCTAGTTTATTGTTCATATAAAAAAATGTGTGTAATAATAGAAAATAGTTGACACGAATGTAGGTTTTCCGTTGGTGAGAACAAAAGTAAATTTTGACCCGACCGGTTTTATATCTTAGCTTTCTCCTTAACGTAAATAGATTGATTTTGCTAATCTTTTATACAAGGAGCTATAAAACGCGAGTCTAGCTTAAAAAAGTCAAGACTTTGCAAGTTCCCATAATTGATTTTAAATATGCGAAGATCGATTTATTAGAATTAAGATTGTTGCCAGTCTATGTGACTTGTTAAAGTGCCGATCTTAATTCGCTAGGCTAAGTATTCACGAGTTTCTTTATTAGAAATTTTAAATTGTGAAGAACAAGAGATGATAGAGTAGAGTATAAGTTTTGATGCTAAACATAGAATAGTTGGATTTCTTTAAGGCTCATAAAGGTTAATTGTGGCTTTTTGCTCCCATCAGCTTAATAAACGTTATATAATTGTTGAATAAATAAAGTTTCTTTGGTTTTTGCGATTCTTAGTTTAGATCACTTCGTAGAGATTCCTTCTGGTGAAAGTAAGGTACACATCAAGGTTTTGTCAGTGTTGTGGGGAAATAGACTCCTGGACCATGGTCGGCTCGCATACCGATGTGGCAGTTGTTAAAAGACCATAGGACTTGAAATTTGGCTATAATAATAATAATTATGTAATAAACCGAAGCCGAAATAAGACTTCTGGATCATGGTCGGCTCGCATACCGATGTGACAGTCGTTTAAATAAGGCACATAGTAATAATAATCCGAGACTGATAAAAGTTTGCTGCATCTTGCCGGCTCACAACCGATGTTGCAGCCTTCTAAAGGATCGAGGTTTAATAATGTTGCAATAATAATAAGTATAAAGCTAAATTTCGACTCCGGGGTTATCTAAATAAAGCCTCCGTCTCTGGACTCGTAGTTGAGTTGTTGCGGATGAAATAAAAAGGATAACCCCTAAATCGTGCGAAATTAGAACCTTAATGTGGACTTTATTTTCACCACATCGTCTCTTTAGGAAAGGATTTCAAACTATTAATGGTCTAAACCGGGTTTACTTTATTAATAAGGACATAATTTATTTGTCACCAATAATAATAATAAAATCCTTAGAGGAAATTAGGAATAATGGAGGAAAAGTAAGTACACAATTAGTTTTTATGGGTAGTATGAGCTTTACAACTTGTATTTTACAATGATCTTATTTTTAAGCTTGGCTTGGAGGAGTGAAAGTCGGGGACGATGAATTTATCCATTTGGACACTTTTTGTGCTTTTTGTTCCGTGATCCTCAAAGTTATCAAAGAATAATGAAAGCAATACATTATGTCACACATGAATAAGTTGTAAGTTGTAAATTATGAAAATCATAAAAAAATTGAAAAATGGGAAAATGGGGTGTTTTAAAACTTGTGATTTCTTAACTTTCTCTACAAAAGACTTTGCTACTTTTCAAAGGATTAGTTTGGGGAAGTTTTGAGGTATTTGGTTTTAGAGCATATAATATTGCGTGAGGACATGATAATCACTTAGTTTGGGGAATTTTAATATGTGAGAAATCACATATCCATTTTATATCAAAACAAACCCTAAAAAGATGAAAATGTGCATAAAAATACTTGTATATGTGTATTTTGTCTTTTGTGAATGTGTAGGTACGGATATTGCAAATATCACAAGAAAAGAGCCAAAACCGGACAAAAACGGACACGGGAACGGAAAGAGTGCACAAGAGCCGGAAGTTTTCTATCAACAATGGTCAACAAAAAGTCAACAATGGTCAAACCTTGGTCAACCCACAAGAGGACAAAAACCCTTAAAATACCAAATGAGCCCTTAATGTTAAACTATTTTCACTATAAGTCCCTAAAATCATAACACCGTTAGTCCTTTAACACTTAGGGACTAACGGTCGTTAAGTGCCTAATATTAACCCTTTACCCTTACCTTTAACAAGCCCAAAAACAAATAACCCAGCCCATTTCCTTTAATATTAACCGAGCCCAAGTCAGCGCCCCATTTAGCTCAGTCAAACCAACAAACGTATAAAATTGGGGGGCGGGAAAAACAGTTTTACTGTTCACCGTCTTCCCCATTTCACCCTTCTCATTTTAACCTAATTAAAATGCAATTAACCCTTCGAGACACTTGACCAACGTGGCCACAAGAGATGCTAGTACTAAGCTGCCATCTCAGCAAACTAAGACGTCACCAAGAGCTTTGATTGGTCAAGTTTACAAATGAGAATGACACGCGTCTCCAAAGAAACACACCCATAAGTGGAAAATTACACCTAAAAGCAATGCAAAAGAAGCACAAGAGATCCTAATGATTGGATTGCCAGCGTGGCAATCCGTGTGTTCACATCTCATCTAACGGCCACAAAGCTTGATCCAATGATTAGATGAAATGGAAGGTTGAGATTAAAAGGAGCGTATAAAGACCTGGAACCTTCCTCTCAAGCCTATAAATAAGAGGCTTCACTCACTCATAGAATCATCTAGTTATCTAGCTTAGGAATAGGAGTAGACTAGGGTAGCTTATTTCCAGCTTTTTATTAATCTGTATTTTCTTTCTAGCAAATGTAATCTCACTTTTATTAATGCAATTATTGTTTTCATTTAAATTTTGTCATTAATTCAAGTTTTATGTTTTTGAAAATTAAGCTCTTAAATGTTTTTTAAGTCACTAAAAGTTCAATAAGCTCTGCTATACTCTCTTAAGCTCTCTAATTTACTCATAAGCTAGTTATACTCTTAGTTAAGCTCTCAAAGCTTAACTGAGCTCATTTATACTTAAATCTACTCCAACAATTACCAAAGCTTTTCATGGGAGGGAAGACAGTAATGGATGGGCTTCCAAGAGCATTTGATAAGCCTTGTTTGTGCAAAGGCTATCGTAAGTCTCCTTTATATATTTTATAGCTTTAAAACTGCATTGTAGCTTAATATTGCTTATTGTCTGCTTATTATGTGTAGAATAGATTATTTGTGCTTATTAATGTTTACCTGTGCTTATTTAGTTCATTACGTAGTTTAAATCTCATTTTATCAGCTTTTAGTATAAAATAGTTAAAAACCAAGAATAGTAGCATAAGTAGTTAGCTTATAGATTTTGCTTATTCAGTAGTTAAAATTTGTTCATTATGTCTTAATG
>BQNB010000288.1:11068-42415 GCA_026074375.1 Tanacetum coccineum | reverse complement strand
GTTTTTAATTGTTTTACATATACTTTTTAACTTTTGGGGTGAGAAACATGCTCGTTTACAAACTCATTTACATTATGGATTTCAGCTCGTTATATGCTCGTTTACAAACTCGTTTACATGAATGATTTCACACTCGTATTACTTATGAATAAAAGTACGTTAAAGTTTTTACGAATACGTTGGTTGCTTTTACTATGGATACAAGTTCTTTAAACATTTACGTATTACCTAAGTTCCCCTATTGCCATGTAGTACACACTATCATGAACCGTTAATTACTTCGTGTAAGCACGAATGCTGTGAATAGATCTATTGGGGTTGATACCCCCACCCAAAATTCTGGATGAGTATATTGGCCAGTGGGTGCTTTTCATTTGAGGTAGTACTTGGGTGTTTTGGAAAAACATCGATTTGAGACGAATCTAAAAGACTAGGATTTACACAACTTGTTAAGGCTTCGGTGTCATGACGTAAACATTTTTGTGTGATATAGTATGTGTTACAATAGTCACACACACTCGGAAACGTTGAGATTCACACTACTTTTGGGAATGAAACAGAAATTACTAAATCCTTTAAGTCCTCGTAAATATTTTACTTAAACATATGAACTCACCAACTTTATGTTGACGTTTTTAAGCATGTTTTTCTCATGTGCTTAGCTGTGGATGTGCTTGATTGCTATATGGTGTCTCCTTGCGTGGCCCGGTTTTCAAGGATCTTTATCTATTGTTTAAACATTGTTGAAAAATTTTAAATTTTATTTACGCTTCCGCATTTGACCCTTTTAAATCATATAAGTATTGTAACGACTTAATTTATGTTATCAATGCAACAATGTTTATTTTTAAAACATACCCCTTAGTGGTCGTTCTTTGTCCTTTGTGCCATGCATATCCATGACGTCACGCCATCGGACACGTATTCCGTCCAGGCCCCGTTTGGGGGTGTGATAAATATTATTTGATCATTCATATTATGATTATATGTTTCTTGGGATAATTTAATCAACACTATCAGCACCGGGTACAATCGGTTCATGGCTTTTTTTAGAACAACACCACACTTGAAATCCGACCCCCGAGTTAATCCATCCAAACGGGCAGGCCTCGGGACCCGAACCACTAGGAGAGACCCGCGAATTCATAGACCAAAAAGTGCTACCATGTTAGTAAAAGTGCTATGGTACTACATTTGTGTGGCTCCCTTGTTGGCACGACAAAATATGGTGTCGTGAGAGATTTTTTTTTCATTTATATAAAATAAGAAATATACAATTAAACTTAAATAAATTTCATTAAAATTAAAAAAGACATTACATAAGAATAAAAAACATAGTACGAAAAAGATGTAAACATAAAAATACATAAAGTAAACTAGTTATTTGGCGCATATAAAGCTCGGATTCGTGCTTTTTGGGCGTTGATGATAGCCGCGTCAACCGGATTCATCCCATCGGTCGACATATGTAGTACTTTCAAGTCCTCGGCTACCTTTTAAGAATCATATAACGCGACTCGAGAGTTCATCTCGCGGTCGATACGTTCTATTTTTTCCTTCCGGTCTAACTCGTATTGTTGTTGGAGCATTTCTTGAAACATTGTCGGGTTTTGAACCGGAACTAGCGGTCGAGTTTGAAGAACGTTGACTTTTAGCAATCCTTTGTGGGCCGGGTGAACGCGATAACGCGTCGTCTCTAAAGAGCTCGGGTTCCTCCTCGGTAACCCGGTGACGGTTTCGTCTAGCATTTGTCGAATCGAGGTTTTTCCACTTGTGCTTGTCTTTCAAAAATGATCAAGCGCTCTAGTGCTTAAAATCCGAACCCGTGTGTGTTCTATACAAGATTTTAACCCTCACCATCCAATTCTCATCGTTCTCCCCACTCATAACCCTCGTTTCGAGCACTAATGAATTAAACTTAGTGATCTCTCGATTCATAGGAGTCCACTTTCCCGTCAATATGTTCTTGGTACGAATCGAAAAGTTTCTTTTCGCGGCTTCATCATTGTATACCTCGAGAATTTTGTACCAAAACATATTTCATTTTTTTATCTGAACTGATTCTTGGATCCTCAGATATTTGTATGAAACATTCCGCCAAAAGCAACTCCTCGTCTTGGATCAAAAAAATTCGAACTTTGACGGCTTCGGCTTGCGGTTCAACGTTTTTCGTAGCCATTTTTTCCAAATGTTTTCCTTTTGTTTTGGTCGACGTCGGGGTCGGGGCCTCCTTGACTTCTTCTTGTTGTGTATGGTGGGATTATTGGTCGGATTGTTGTTGGGAAGGACCGGGTTGGTTTAGTTGTTGATGAGAAATTTGGGTACATTGTATTTGTTGTTGAAGTTGCCAATATTGAAATGCAACTTGTTGATCGGGATTAGAATATGGGTTATAGTGGGAATAGTAAGGCATTTGGGTGTTGAGATTAGCCGAAGAAGACGAGCCCGAAGTTTTGTTTTGGGGGGTCATTGAGCATATCGGTTATCCATGGAGTGTTGGGAGAAAAAAATATAAGATGTAGAAAATAATGTGTTATAAATTATAGTGGAGGAGTGTGTAAAGTATGGTAGAATAAGGTAGTATTTATAGGATTTTTAAGGGGTAAAAATTTAAAAAAAGTGAGGTTTTTAATGCATAAAACGGTCAAAAACCGTTCCTATCCGTTTTTTAACGTTCATATTTTCAAAAAAATAGTATGGCGTGGGTTGGTCACTACCGCGCGAGAGCCGATGGCGCCAGCCACGGTACTGTCGGCGCCACAAAAATCTCGACTGGTGCGATGGCGTGATTCCACCAGCCAACCGTACCTCTCCCTCTAAACTAGTTGCAAAGTGTAAAAAGGTCGTTTAGTTCATTTTTTTTTCTTTTTTAAGAAATTTTTCATATGAAAAGGAAAAAATGAAAATTTGTTTAGTCAAATTTCTTTCCAACAATTTTAAAAAAATTCTCATTCCTTAAATTTTAATTAACAAACTGAAAAGCCTATTATATTTTTTTCACTTTTTTCTTTCTCCATTTTTTCCCAAACAAAACAAACAGAATCTATAAACATAAAAGATTACCATTCTAACCATGATCTCCCGTGCCATCCTTCACCTCCATTCTAGCGACCGTTTGTAATTACATTTAAAACTTTTTGTTTATACGCTTTCATACGTTTTTATACGTTTTCATCAGTTATTATACGTTTTTATCCGTTTTTTATGCGTTTTCATTTGTTTTTTTAATGTTTTCATGCATTTTTATACGTTTTTATGCCTTCATCCGTTTTAACATACAAAAAACGTACAAAGACAACAAAAGCGTCAAAACAGATAAAAACAGATGAAAACGGATGAAAACGTACAAAAACGAATGAAAACGTACAAAAACCGTAAAAAAACGGGGACGGATGAAAACATATAAAGGAAATATAAAAACGGATGAAAACGTATATAAACGGATGAAAACAAATGAATTCATATAAAACGTACAAAAGCGTATGAAAACACACAAAGATTCAATATGAAAAAAAGTTGACTATGAAAAGAAAAATACTTGAAAATAGCTTTATCTAAACATCTTTTCATTTAAAAAAAGAAAAAGAAAAATATAACACCATCTAAGCGGATTTTCAAAATTCTCAACTCTTCTCTAAAAAAGAAAAACCATTTCCTTCTCTAAAAATTTAGAACGAAAAAACAGGAAAGTTTTTCACTAAGTAAGCGGCCCCTTATTGTGCCCGCTTCATAATGTTTCAAACTAGTTAAGTAAGATATCAAGACATCAAACAAGCATATTTACAGTGTTAATTTGTGCGTAAGTATCATAAAACGTGTTTCTATGGGCTAATTTGCAAAATATTTAAGCGCATTTAGCTCTTTTTTTTAAATAGGGCATGTGTGACCCTTTTAAAAGTTAAATGGGTTAACGGGCACATGATTTCTATCGATTGGAGAACATGGCAATTGTTTTTATAAAAAAACTTACAAACAAAATATATTTAGTTATTTAAATATAAACGAGGTGTTAGGTTTGAAGAATTTTTTTTCATCGTTTCGGCTTTTTTAAAACGATTCGTATAACATGAGTCCACTTGACCCGTTTCCATTTAAGCACGCGTCCGTCCAGGCCCGACCGTTTGGCCACGTGGCCTGTGCACACCTGTTTTGCCACCTCTTATTATTCCAGTTTCACCTTTATAAGCATATTGACTAGTCGAAACTTTTATACTTTTATTGGACTAATGATCATGATCGAATCGAATCTAGTTTTGATTTTAGTTTGGACCAACCCAAGTAACATCAATGTAGCCCAGTAAAATATTCTATTTGTGTGCGTGAACATAGGTGTACAGAAAAACCGGTTCATGAATCGAACCGAAAAAAAAACCAAAACCAGTTTTTTTAAAAACCGGTTTTTTTGAAACCGGTTTCTCTCAAACCGAACCGGCGGTTTGTAACCGGTTTAAAAAAATCGACCGGACCGGGTTGTAAACCGGTTAAAACCGGGTTTTAACCGAACCGGTTGCATAAAAACCGGTTAAACCGGTTGACTAACCGAACCGATTTTGCATTTTCTATATGAAAAACCGGTTTGAATCAAAACCGGTTTTTTGACTGGTTGACTAAAACCAGTTCGGTTAAAAAACCAAACTGGTTTTTAAAAAAACCCGAAATGTTCACCTCCATGCGTGAATGTTCTTAGATCCTTAATTCTTTTGTGTTTGCAACTTTTTATGGTATTGAATGATTTTTCTTGATAACCAAGCTACATGAGAGAATAATTCCGGCATATACCCTTTTGTCATACATGACATTTCCTTTCTTAATTAGTAAAATCATATAATTGACACAATTAACTTATATACTACGTACTATTTTATTTACATAATTTTTTTTCTTTCATCCAATACTTTTGTTTTTGTTTTATTTTACATCCAATTTAGTCATGTGAGGTCTAAATTTTGCAAACACAAATAATCATTTCACAAATAACAAGATATAATACAGGCCCGTCTCAAAAATTTTAAATTTTTGAGAGTCCTGAGCGAAATTAAATAATAAGACCTTTCGAGATTTTTTTTTTATATATAAAATGACATTGTTTATAAGATATAATGCAAATTAGTTATTTAAACATTTAACATATTGTTAAAGTGACAAATTTTAGGGCCTTTGAAATTTTGAGGCCTTGTGCGGTCGCCCACCCCGCACACCCTCAAAGACGGCCCTGATATAATATTTCATGTCACGTGATTAAAAACTAGTCGCAAGCAGAGAACTACGAACTTACAGTAACAACAATGTAATACTCCATATCACTTTAGAAGCAAAACACCGTCTTCATCTCAAATCGTCTGAACAAGACGTAACACGAGACGCTTCGTAGATTTGTAACATCGTTTAAACGATGAATGTTTTAAACAACATTAATTCACACGGGTTCTTTAGGGACCGATTCACTATGCAAAGATTAGCTAAACGCAGAAAACCTTCCACTCGCAAGAAACGGTACTCGAAAAATATGTAAAAAAGAAGTGTCCAAAGTCCAAAACACAAAATCTCAAAGGACCAAAAGACAAAAACCCATAATAAATAATACTCATTGGTTGGTAAAATCGCCCTATACAAACGCCCCTTTTCCATCTCAACAACCCACTTCACTTCTTCTTCTTCACTCTGTTTTCTTCACCCAAAAAACACAAAACAAATCATGGAATCTGACTATGGTGTCCCAAGAGAGTTATCTGATCTACAAAAAGATCGATCTTTATACCAACCTCAACTCCCTCCTTGTCTTCAGGTCTATTATTATCTTTTTTTATAAAGTTTTAACAAGTGGGTTATGTTTATTTATTGACATTGTATTGCATTCATGAATCTTGTGTAAAGTTATGAATATTCTTGGTTTGAATCTGCCACGTGCAGATCACGCGTTGTTCTTTATTCTTTATTCTTTTTTTTTTGCTTTTTGGGTTGCTTTTAATTTATGGAATTTAAAAGTTTATTGAATCTTTTAGTCATAAAGATTTATATCTTTGGTGGGTAGGGGTCCATAAAAGATTCAATCTTTTGTGTTTAAAAGAGTGTGATTTAATGTTTATATGAATTTAGAATCTTGTAAATTTATAGGTTTTGTAAAGATTCAATCTTTAGGTATATTTGTGGCTAAAGAAGTCTGATTTTAATTTTGGTTTTGTGTAATTAAGAGAGTGTGATTTAAGTTTTAGTTAGAGTGTGATGTATGGTTTACTTTTTGTATCGAGACGTGATGGTTTGTTTGGACGTGTTCTTTTGTGAGTGTTCGATCCTTTTATGGTCATAAGAGTGTGATTTAATGTTGGTTTTGTGTAATTAAGAGAGTGTGATGTATGGTTTGACTTTTTTATCGAGACGTAATGGTTTGTTTAGACATGTTCTTTTGTGGTGATAATAGTGTGATTTAATGTTTGGTTTTTTTGTGTGATTAAGTTTCAGTTAAAAGTGTTGTTTGGTTTTTTTGGTCTTTTGGGGGTGTTTTGGATACTTGTTTAAACTCAAGTGAAATCAAGGCGGTTTGTGTCACTGCAGAAATTTTGTTATTAAAAAGTGGAATCTGTAACTATTTTTTTTGTGTGTTTAAAACAGTGTGAATTAATGTTGTTTTTATGTATTTAAGAGAGTGATTAAGTTTGAGTTGGAGTGATGCATGGTTGACTTTTGACGTGATGGTTTGTTTAGTTGTGTTATTTTTGGGGTGTTTGGATTTGTGTTTTAAAACGGACTTGGAGTTGATTAAAGACGATTAGTTCACTGGGGTAGGGGTCCGGACTCTGGAACTTTTTTTGTGGTTAAAAGAGTGTTTTAAGTTGAGCTAGAGTGATGCTTGTTTGACTTTTTCTTTGACACATCCTCTTTTGTTAGCACATGTTTAAATAGTAAGTCAAAATATGGCGATCCATCAATATAATTTAATTGGTTGTTAATAATTTAGAGTCAAATTGATGAGATAAAAAAAGGTAACACTTTGTACTTAGAGAGTTTGACTATTGAGAAAATGTAAGATCATTTTTTTCGTGAGTTTTAATCAAGAAATAAACTGCTCTATAACCCCTTTTGTAACTTGATGTAATTTGTTTTGGCTTATCTGCTCATAGTTAAGCTACTAAAAAGTAATCGCTTCTGCTTATGTGGTTAAGCTACTTTGTTTTTAATAAAGAGGTTACTTATTTTGGGATTCAGTTGGTTTGTTATCCTCGTATTTAGCCTAAACACTTGAAAAACTATGCAACACTCTTAAACTATTATAAAAGACTAAACATCTTGCATAAATAGTCAAAATCAAGATGGATTTTTGTATGAGTTCCCCCATTATCGAACACTTTATACTGATTATCTGCTTTGGGTTTTTGAACAGGGAACAACTGTGCGAGTAGAGTTTGGTGATGCTACTGCTGCAGCAGATCCTGCTGGTGCTAATGCTATTGCTCGATCATTTCCTCACACTTATGGTCAGCCTTTGGCTCATTTTTTCAGAGAAAAATCTAAAACAGCCAATGCTCAGACTATCAATGAGCACCCAGCAGTAAAGTAAGTATCTGCTTACTTTCACAATTTCACTTATAGTTCAACTAATAATGTGGGTGCAAAATCCTTGTCCGTAGTCAAGGGTGGACATATAAGGTCTACATGTATACCCCGGAATTCCCGGGTTTCAAGAGTCTAAAAAAATACTAAAAAAAATTGTCATTACACTTTACGTCTAAATAGAAATTTAATATTGTAGTGTGTATCTAATCTGAAAATTATAGATTTACGAAATTTTGTAGTATTTGGCCTCACAGAACTTTTTGCTTGCTGTTTCATTTTCTTCTTTCAGGGTTGGCTTGGTTTTCTGCGGTAGACAATCTCCTGGAGGGCACAATGTTGTATGGGGTCTTCATGAGGCTCTCAAAATTCACAACCCTAAGAGCACATTGCTTGGATTTTTGGGTAATCATCTTATCCCCTTTTATTGTCGGTATGGGACTGTGATGTGTCGGAATGCGTACTCATAAGAATTGTGTTATGCATGTAACCAGGTGGTTCTGATGGTTTATTTGCTCAGAAGACCCTCGAGATCACAGATGATGTTCTTGCAACCTACAAAAATCAAGGTACGCAGGATAATTGTGTAATTATGTGATTATGTTATTCTTTTTCTGTCGTGAAGTAATTTTATTCGACTATGATAATCTCTTGAAGGTGGTTATGATCTGTTGGGACGAACAAAGGATCAAATTAGAACGACAGAACAAGTAAATTCCGCCATGGCAGCATGCAAGGCTCTGAATTTGGATGGCCTAGTCATTGTTGGAGGGGTAACTTCCAACACAGATGCAGCTCAGCTTGCTGAAACTTTTGCAGAAGCAAAATGCGCTACAAAGGTACATATGTGCTCATGTTTGCTACATAGTGCTCTTCTACATCAAGATTTCTTTAACCTCATATATACGGTATATGTTGATTCTTTTTTCCAATTTCACAGGTGGTTGGAGTACCTGTTACCTTGAACGGAGATCTTAAGAATCAGTTCGTTGAAGCCAATGTTGGTTTTGATACTATATGCAAGGTATATATCCAACTTTTTACAATATAAAAATATAACAGAGTTTCTGTGTACTTATAGCCACTTGTTTGTTTGCCTTTTTCTTTTTAGGTTAACTCTCAACTTATCAGCAACGTGTGCACAGATGCTCTTTCTGCTGAGAAGGTAAACCACTCGAGTTTTCTGTACTTGTTATCTATCCATCTTCTTGGTGATTTGTAGCTTATGCTCTGACGCCTTGCTAAATTCTTGTTGGTTTTCGATTTTTCCAGTACTACTATTTTATCCGGCTCATGGGTAGAAAGGCATCTCATGTTGCTGTGGAGTGCACTCTGCAGTCGCATCCTAACATGGTACACTTGCATTTACTTCCATTCTATGTGATTTTCTGCAATTCTTGTTGTTACTTGAACTAAGCTTTATATATTCATTGTAGGTTATCCTTGCTGAAGAAGTTGCTGCTTCAAAGCTTACCCTCTTTGATATAACCAAACAAATTTGTGACGCCGTGCAAGCAAGGGCAGAACAAGGTGTGTGGTGGTATTTGCTGCTATCATTGTTTATGGCTGTTTTTATTTATCTTAGCATATCTTCTAATGTTTGTTCATCGTATAGACAAGAATCATGGTGTCATTCTACTACCCGAAGGTCTTATAGAAAGCATCCCAGAAGTTTTTGCTCTATTGCAGGTAACTAATGCTTTAATTTATTTCTTGGAGTAATTATAATCTTCAGCAGGCACTTGATAAATGTATCAGTGACCTATGTCTTACCAGTAAGCTATATAATCATTCAAGACAATTTATTTAGCTCACAGTTTTAACTGCTTGGATCATTCAACATTCACGTGTTATTCAGAAAATTTTCAGCAATCATTTGCTAATGCTAATAAATTTCAGCTGTACCAGATGCTATGATATATTGATATTAAAACATTATTTTTTTCAGGAAATTCATAGTCTTCTGCGTGAAGGTGTCGCTGCTGATAATATATCAGCAAAGTTGTCACCCTGGGCATCTGCCTTGTTTGAATTTATGCCGCCCTTTATCAGGAAACAGGTATGTTTATCGTATTAATATTGCTTCTAAATCTTACCCGTGTCTTTAACCAGTATATTAGTGTTTCTGTTAAACACTTACGAGTACATTTTTTGCAGCTTCTCCTCCATCCTGAATCAGATGACTCAGCCCAGCTGTCTCAGGTTCTTCATTGATGACCTTTGTGATATTGTGAAATTAGAGAACAGTTTTGACCCGTTTACTTATGAATGGGGTCAATTTGGGTTTATCTTCTTATTCAAACTGGTCATATAATTTTTTCTGCTAAAACTGGAAGTGGTAAAATGGTTTGGAAGTTGCCTGAAGTGCATACAATGACTTGAGGCAACTTGAAACAATGTGGTTTGTGTGAACCGCAATATATTTAAAAGTTTGCATACTTTTTAAAAATGATCAAAAAGTGTTTGTTGGTTAATACGACCTGTTTCAGCCCGTAGTAAAATTGCCCCATAAATGTTGTAATATGTGCTTTACACAAGCATTGATCGTTGCATAATTCATTTCTCAGATTGAGACTGAGAAGCTTCTTGCTGAACTTGTGGAAGCCGAAATCAACAAGCGACTGGTATTTTTTTGTGCTTAGAAGCTAAAACATCTTCTCGCTCTATAAACATAGTTCACGTATAACTATCATGCTAATATACATCTTTTATTATGTAAACAGAAAGAAGGTACATACAAGGGGAAGAAATTCAATGCCATCTGCCACTTTTTTGGTTACCAAGCTCGTGGTTCTTTACCTTCGAAGTTTGATTGTGACTATGCATATGTAAGTTTACACACTTTAGCCAACGATGTAAACAATAATATCGGCCTACCTAAACTCTGAACGATTCTGCTGTAGGTTCTTGGACATTGCTGTTACCATATCTTGGCAGCTGGTCTGAACGGTTATATGGCAACTATCACTAACCTAAAGAGTCCTTCAAACAAATGGCGATGTGGTGCTGCTCCAATATCAGTAGGGTTCATCTTTTCATTTGCATCAGCTTGTCAATATTAGTCTAGGGTTCACCTTTTCATTCTGCGATATTAATGAATTATCGATTGTTGACTGGACATTTTAGGCTATGATGACTGTAAAACATTATGGTCGTGGATCAGGCCCAGGAACTACAACAATTGGGAAGCCTGTCGTCCATCCTGCTACTGTTGATTTAAGAGGCAAAGTATACGAGTATGTGAAGTTGCATTCCATTTTCTTTTTATCTGAATGGTTTTAATGAAGGAAGCAAATCTAACATGTGTGGTAATTGATGGTTCGATTGGTGCAGGTTGCTTAGACAGAATGCAACAAGATTCTTGATGGATGATGTTTACAGAAACCCTGGTCCCCTACAGTTTGAAGGTCCTGGTGCCGATTCTAAAGCTGTTAGCTTGTGTGTTGAGGACCTGGATTACATGGGTCGCATTAAGGAATTGAACGATTATCTTGACAAGGTATTACACTGTTTCCATTCTTTTGACATGGTTGACCAATTTGGCTAATTTTCTGTTTAGCTATTATTTTTATCAATAGTTCTTGCTCATAAGTAAATAAGTTGAAAATGCGACCTCCGGTGTCTATGTTTCATGTGTTAAACTTTGATTTTTTTTGGGTATCACGTATATGTCAGATATTCTGCATAACAAAGACATGAATCATGATTCTACGTCATTTTAATAACTAAATGTATTTCAAAGGGGATATTTAGCGTTTCTTGACTAAAATGTTTTCAGTTTAAATTATTTTTTATTTACATACTGATTAAAACGTTGTCCTCCATTTCGACAGGTAAGAACAATTGTGAAACCAGGTTGTTCTCAAGATGTTCTGAAAGCTGCATTGAGTGCCATGTCATCTGTGACCGACATTCTATCTGTCATGACCTCACAACGCCTTGAATAGTAACACCACTCAGCGATTGGATTCTTATGGTTCTTCCACAGCTTATAGTACTCGAACCTCTTTCAGATTTCCTTTTTTATATTCAAGATTTTGTGATGAGTTTGTTTTCTTTTTCTTAAGGCAAACAATTAGAATTCCGCTACTTGATTAACACTCGGTTGTTTTTGTTTTCGGGTCTACGTTTGTGGAAGTTCATAATGAGGAATAATGCTTTTGCATAATATTTAGTTTCTTTCAAGTAATTACATGAGGTCAAAACATAATATCCTCCTTTATATCAATATTCAAATGGAACTTAAAATGAATTGACTTAAGGTTGAAATGGACTTTTCAATACAGTATTAAAGAACCGAAAACTGGACCGTGGTTCCAAATTTTGGTTCGGGTTTGGTTGCTTCCGGTTCGGTTCTTGGTCCATTCGCTCACCCCTTCTTTCGATATGACAGTAAAAAAAGATGCTTATTTTCTGTGTCATCTCAAATAAGCATTTGCCAACCTGCTTATTGAAAACACTTCATTCAAAATTTCTATACATTATATAGCTTAACTTTGAGTAAACGGTTCGGCCATACTCCTAACTCAGGGTAAGTTTATGTTGATACGTCCAGCATGAAAATCATTGTCCCACTTCTTCACACACATATTCTGAAATTACTAATGAACTTAGTAGGCGAGATGGTTTACATGTTAAACCACAAACACGGTCTTCTTAGTGTGTTGTATAAATCTCTTAGTAACTTGTGAAACAACACTGACACTGCTGAGGATCCATGTGTTTCTAATGGTCGATCGCTATGAGGTAAATATTAACAGCCTGATCTTCAAACAAATCACAGAACTCTGCAATTCAGCATCAGAAAGATCAGGATGCATATATCTAGGATCTCTTTTACAATATTCTGTCAAGATACTATTAACTAGGACACACAAGTGCGGGACACGACTCTCACCAAATACGCATAGTTACTTCCGGTCAGGGGCGGATGCATGTATTAAGTATGGGGTGGCGGCGCCCCTCATGGCTAGTCCGACAAGATGAGATTTTAGTGTAATTTTTCTTTGATTTTGAGCTTTTTTCGAAAGTGCCCTCTACCGAAAACTCAAATTGCCCCCCACCCACACACTAAAACCTAACATTCAACGATTTAAAACCTTATAAATCCTTCATCTCTAAGTAAAAATACTTGATTTATCATTTTGATACTCGTTTTTGTTCCGCATTTTGTTGCTATTGTCAAAATTTTTTTTTGCCCCCCACAACCTATTTGTCTGGTTCCGCCACTGCTTCCGGTATTTACCCCAAAAGTTGCAATTTGCATAGATCTAAGATCTATTTGACCTGCGATATATCAGCAACCAGTCATTCTAGTAACATGCATGTACAATTTTGTCTTTGGATACGCTTGATGATACAAAATCTTAAAAGCAAACACTTCAATATCCTGTTTAGACACCAACTAATCCATTTCATATTAGGTTCAACATGCAACGGGAACAAAAAGTTATTGACAACGCGTAGAAACTGATCTTAAGAATATGACCCTGTTAGCGATAAGAAGGGGGTATTTGTAGACATTTCACTGATAATAAAACATTGAGTTTATTAGTCATATTACAATGTCAATGCTGTACTCTTGGTCCCCCACGACAAGCGAACGAGTCCCTTCTTCTATAACCATCAACCCATCTTCGTTTGCGCTACTAAAGTGCTCACATGGCTTCACAACAAATTCAACTTCGCCTCTTTCTTTACCTCCTAAACTCACTCTCTTATATCCCACCAATTGTTTTATCGCATGCTCATTCAAATCCTTACCATCCCACTTTGCAAACAGTAAAACTGTGTGATTGCTCGCTTGCCCGTGGTTCTCAACGCCCACAACCACATTGAAGTTAACTTGTTCACACAACTCTGTCATTTCACCCGAAACTAACATGTGACCAGAGGGTGATCGTTGGTTTGAGTTGACATATATTTTGCTGTTTTGGATACCAGAAAAAAACTTGTAGGAATAGTTTGAATAGCTAAGACCATACCCAAAATCAAAAACTGTTTTCCCATTGTAGAATCGGTATGTACGACCAGGGTAACCTGATGAAGGGTCGGGTCTCATTCGCATATCTGTCATTTCCACATTTGCAAATTCTTTTGGATACCATGTCATTGGTAATCTTCCTCCTGCAACGAAAAAAAATAGAAACTTAGCTTTGACTTTTAACGTAAAAGTCAAACAGGCTACTTTTCAAAACATTAGCTATGGTTTGTTTTACAAAAGTGAAACCACACAATGATCTTAAAAAGCTTTGGGATGCCTGATTAGTAACCATAAAGGTATATCTAAAAACTATACTAGTTTGACTTTAAAAGTCAAAGCGAAGCTCACCTGGATTATGATCACCGAAAATGATTTCAGCAAGAGCAAGTCCACCAGCTTCACCAGGATAACCAGCCCACAATATACTCCCAATTTTCGCATCATCTTTAGCAAACGAAACATCCACAGGGCCACCACAAAGTAAAACCAACAAAACCGGGTTTTTTGCAGCATTAGCAACTGCAGAAACAAGATCCTCTTGCTTCCCCGGAAGACCCAAATCAACCCGATCATGCTTCTCCCTTTCTTGACTTTGATCCAAACCCATTACCAATATTACATAATCGACCTGATTTGCTATACCCACAGCTTCATCGATTGCTATATTAGTACAGTTTACTGAATCAACACACCCTTGGTAAAACTGAGTGTTTTTCACATAATTTTTTATTGATTGAAGAATCGTGATGTTTTTGCAGGACACGCCCTCGTAGTTTCCAAGCAAAGTTTCTGTGGTGTTACCGTTTGGTCCTATGACAGCAATGGAAGTGGTCTTCGTTTTTGAAAGTGGGAGAAGATTTGCTGAGTTTTTCAGCAAAACAATCCCGTTACGGGCAGCTTCAAGGGCTAGGTTCTGATGCTCTTTAGAACACACTTGGTTGGGTCCGAGGTTGCCATAGAGGCCTTTTTTCGGATTCCCGTTGAACAAACCTAGCCTCATTCTGATGGTAAATAGATTTACTAGAGCTCTGTCTATATCTGCTTCTGTTATTTTGTTCATTTGGACTGCTGATTTGGTGTATTTCTTCAAATATGAACCACAGTTAACATCCATCCCTGTAAGTAAATATGTATACTCATTAAGTTGCGTTAACTTTACACTCAAATTAAGCGATCTTAGAAACGTATGTTAACTGGTATAGAAAAAGCCATTAAGTTGAATAAGTTTATGATTTTATGTCCACATCTTCTACACGAAAGCAAACACGGCAGTATGACTTGTAAGACCTTATGCATGAACATTAATACTTTGGTACATGTAAGAAACTTTACTGATGCACAAGATAACGCAGTAAGGTGCATAGTTTTTAGTGTTAAGTTGAGATTATAAACTCGAAAGCTTAATACCATATTGGCTAAAAGGAATGCAGTCATGCCAGTGTCACGTGCCTTGTACTTATGATAGTGGAACAACAAGATAATCCAAACATTACCTGCTTTAAGAACACTGGCAACAGCATCTTCGGGTAATTTTGAATATCCTTGAACATCATGCATAATAGCGACTGCATCACAGTCAGATGCAATGTACCTGTGATCATAGAAGCTTTTTAAACCAACATGCCACCATTGAATCTAAGGAGCCAGATCATAGTGAAAAAAATGTATCATCGTGTGTACACAGTCGAATAGATGGCTGATGTACAATATGTTTAATTAGCGGATTTCTGTTTACCAAAAACGTAAATAATGGAAATGCTGGTACCCTTTAAATTTCCAAGATTGGCGAGCTGTCTTGGTCAAAAGATTGTAATCAGCGCAATTTGGCAAACCGTTGACTCGATTATAAGCACACATTATCCCACTAGCCTGCCCTTGTTGTACACATTTCTGAAACGGTGGTAAGTATGTATCTGCAAGATCTTGTTGACTGATCTGCATATCGCGCCCCACAAAGTACAATCATCTTTACACGACATAGTTCTATTGCGCAGCTCTAAAGTGCACGAGAGAAACTTACATTGGCATCAAAGTTGTAACGATTAGCGGTTTTCCAGTTATCTAAATCATTAGCAATGAAATGTTTACAGCAAGCAGAGGCTTGAAGGTGATCAGAATTTGGGTCGATTTTTCCACCTTCAAGAGAGTCTCCTTGAATCCCTCTGACATATGAAACCGAATAATCTCCAACGACCAATGGGTCTTCGCCAGGTGTTTCTTGTCCTCGTCCCCATCTCGGGTCTCTTAAAATATTGATGTTTGGTGCCCAAAATGTTAGTCCTCTTGCTTGACCATTATTGTACATTGCCCTTGCTTCTCTCCCAATTGCCTAAATGTGCATCGAAAAAGTTAAATTCAACTTTTGCATACTCAACAAATGGTTAAGTAGAACATATTTACTATTTTCCTTTTACGAAAGTAAACGCAAAGTCATCGCTGTAAAGCCATTTGACCATGGAAAGTCAAGGTTATGAGAAGGTAATCAAATTGGTAGTCTTATAATAATACTATGGATATAAAATTCATGCTTTTCTGACACTACCAAAAGAAGCATTCATATTCTAACGCTGCTTTTACTTCCTTTTACACATTATAACTTTAGCTACAGCTGCGATACCAAACACTTTTATGAATTAAACAACTACCCCTAATGGGTACCTTACATATCACTACTAGTTTTATCAAACATAATGTGTTTCCAATAAGTAATTCAAAATTGCTTGGAGTGTGTTTGATTGCGATTCAAACGCAATTTTGAAAAGGCAAAAGGCGCTTTTTGAAACAATCTTTTTGTCTATTGATACAGCCACCCAAATGGCCTAGCGGTAAGACGCTTGACCTCCTCACAAGTCACAAGAGGTCAAGGGTTCAAACCTCACTAGTTACACATTGAGGGTGGCGTTGGGCATTTAGGAGTTGTTTTACACATTATGATTACACCCACAGCTACGTTACCAAACGTTTTTTATTGAAAAAGATTGTTGTTACTGCTACTCCTACTTTGCCAAACACACCCTAGGTACACATTTGAGGGTGGCGTTAGAAACGGTCACGGGGATACCCCGCGTACATCTGATTTAAAGACGCGCGGGTAACCTAAACATAAGCACTAACTAATAATCAAAACACTCAAATTCTCAAACAAAAGAAAAACACATTTGATCACCTGCCCAATCCTATACCAAACCCTATCATCAAAAGTGGCAGCAGTCAAGACAACTTGAGGAAACATGGTAGTAGCAGTAATTGACCCATTAAACCTAACACCTTTGCCATGTCTAGAAACCCCATGCAAAGCTTCAGACCACCACTCATATTCAGTCACCCCAAGCCTTTCCACCCCAGGTGCTCCATTCACCAACTGCATCACTTTTTCATCCAACGTAAGACGCGAAACCACGTCGTTAGCTCGTTTCGATATTGGCAGACTTACGTTGCAAAATGGAAAAGTTGACGAGGATGGTTTGCATGAAAAAGGTGGCAGAGTTTGAGATGACGACTCGGTTTTAATGAGGATGATCATGGTGATCATGACTAAAGAGATGCGAGTGTTTGGTTTCATGGTTTAAGGGTTTTGTGACAGTTACAGGTTTGAGTGTCGTGTGTAAGTTTTTTTTATTGCTAGCACTAAAAATGGATATTCACGCGTGGAAGATAGTACTCATTGGGCGGTTCATTAGTGGATGTTTGCGTGATCGACCACCACGACCAGTGATGGACTCAAGAATATCGCTTGTGGGGGGTAATTTTTTTTTTTTTGGCAATGACAACAAAATGTAGAAGAAAAAACTAAGATCGAAATGATAAATCAAGTATTTTTAGTTAGAGATAAGGATTTATAAGATTTTAAAATGTTAAATTTGGGTTTTAATACGTGAGTGAGGGGCAATTTGAATCTCGAGTGGGGGGCACTTTCGAAAAAAGGTCAAAATTAAACTAAAATTTTGACTTTTTCGACGAGCCATGGGAGGCACTTGCCCCCCATATTTAACAAATAGATCCGTCCCTGCCCACGACTAGGACCACTATTTTGGGAAAACTTTAGTGTAATATTAGGATGTATTTGGTAGAGAGAAATTAAAAGAAATGTAATGAAGTAGATCCAAACATTGATTTGGTATTTAAACGAAAACTTTGCAAAAAGAAATGAAACACATGATAAAAAAAAACCAGTTGCATTATTATCAAAAGGGTCTATAGAAAGCAATGTTTTAAAATCTAGTTTTTTAATTGACTCGTTTTAGTCGCCGGGTCAAAACGGTTATATAGATATGTGTATTTTTTTTTCATATATCTAAGATGTAGTGTTGTAACTTGTAAGATCACATAATTTATCTTACGTTTAATTGAACCGATGAAAGATATTGAGTTTTTACTTATTAGTTTTAGTTTTCATATTCTATATCTACAAAATTATAGCAAACATTTGCAAAAACAATTAACTTATGATTCCAAGTTGTAATATATTATATAGTAAGATAATATTAGTTGTTGTTTAAAGTTAATTTTAACTGTGTTTAAAAAAAAAGTTAGTTTTAACTATATTATAACTAACATTAGGCATCATCACTTCATTTTGTAAATTAAAGTAAGAAATTTTTATGGAGAAAAAGTTTTTTGTTAGATATTTTTAAAAAAAGTCATGACTCGGCCGGGTTTATCAAACTGGGTCAACGAAAAACCGGCAGTTTAATCCGGTTCTCAAACAAGCAAAAACCCGGTCACATCCACCCGGTCTCCAATGCGGTTCACGGATCAACCGGTTCAACCGGTCGAGTCAACCCGAGTTTTAAAACATTAATAAAAAGTGACGAAATATAATTAACTAGTTAGTCATGTAGAATATCAATACTTTTACCTCATTTTAATAACATTTTTTTAATCAGTTATAAGGCAAAACAAGGAGAAAACCCATTCCACTCATAATGAGATGAAAATCATATAACAAAGGAAATGATGCTCGAGAAACTAGAAAGATTTTGAAATATCCGCTTTTTTTATTATTTAAAAAGTATTTAAGTAATTTGATCAACTATAAACCCTCAAAAGCTATTTCAATGGACATAGACTTACAAAGCTTTAAGACTTATAAAAAAATAAAGCTTATTTATAAGCCCAAGCCTCTATAAGCAATATATAAGCTCACGCCAAACACAACCTTAATCAAGTTTTATGAGCGTTTTAATCAAGTAAATTAATCTAATATATTTAAATATACAAGTTTTAATTTTGTTTGATTGTTGCAAAATTATTCAAAAGTGTTACGTTTTTAAGTATAGTTTGACTGAAAACAAAAAGGAACGTGTTCTCGGCGTCCCTTTAAAAAGGACATACATAAATTTTAAGAAACATTTGAAACAAGTTAAGCTTATCAGTCTTTTAACTCGTATGCTAAAGCGGTCCTGGGTAACAAATCAGTGGACATGTCGGGCAAATACGGTACAAGTAATGCTGGAGCAGAATCTGTGGGGGTGTCGGATTGTAACAAGGTATATAAGAAAGGCGGGTAAAAGCGTTGATGTCTATCTCTGTAGACGATTTGTATTGATTGATGAGTAAGGAGCGAGGATTTTTGCTAAAGTTAAAATTTAAGGTGTCATTCCAGAGCTTCTAAAACTTATAGTCTTTCCTAGGGATATGCGATATGTTTTGGGTCCTAGATAATGTTGGGGACGTTGGGTTTGTTGGAATTCGAAACTCATGACTCAGGGAACGAAGTCAAGACTTCAACATGCGTTAATAGAGATATTTTTGGAGTTCAAAGATGTTTCTCAACGATGTTATTCCAGTATGAAAGATGTGTTTGGATAACTGTGGTCTCGACCATTGGCATCATGGCTCCAGAGGGTTATAAGAAGTTGGGTGTCGAGGGGAAGCACGGTTTACGAAATGGTAAGTGGAAGAGAACCATGTCTCCATGAAAGGTTTGTGTCCTTACAAGTCTTTCCATCGTTGATAGAGTCCTTTATAGTTTCATATCTAATCGGACGTATCGTAATATCGCTACTGAATTGCATATTGGCGCCCAATATTAATCGGATGAGGGCAATTCCGAGTCTTAAACCTTTTTGAAAGAATGGATGGCAGAGAGTCCTATTTGGATAAAGTGTTTGTGGAAAATGAGACATTTGAGGTCAGATTGTGATTCAATCCCCGTACGAATGTTAACAATGAGTCGGTGTCGCTCCTAGTCGGGTTTATTGCGAGAGGAGGAATTTTCGTGGGGTGGAAATGATCTTGTGGACTCCTTTGAATAAGGCGAATTCCGTGATGATTCGATCTTGTATAATGATAAGGGTGTAGTATGGAATGCATGGAAAAAAAATTGGAAGATGATGCTGGTGAGATTCTTGATTCAGTCTCAGTGATTGGTGGTTAATGTGTACCACTGATGGTAATGAAGATTTACGACCAGTCTTTGTTCCCTGAAAACGACTCCATCATTTGGCGCCTCCATCTACAACCCCCGGGTAATGATTAAAAATATGCTGCTGATCTGGTTCTTGTGGATTGAGTATATTGGTCCTCTAACTAGTGACAAAGAAAAAGATAAGATAGATTCGATAAACGAATAGAGCATAGAGACCCCAATGGAAATTTTACACGGTTGATCTCTCCTCAGACGCAACGACGATCCGTAGAAAGATTATTTGCCTAGCGATCTTCATATTTGGAGTTATATGACAACGTAAAGAAGCTATTCTCGTCATAAAGCCTTATCGAACAAACCATAAAAGATGCCGTTAATCGCCTTTTGGTATGATGCCATCGTGTGTTTCGTTTCGTCATTTGGGAGTTAATATGCAGTTGGGCGCCATGGTGGCGATACTTCTTATCTAATAGACTTTTGGTTGTTTGTGGCGAGTTCGTTTCGTTAGTATTTTCTGTTCCTTTTCGTTCTTTGTTTGTTGGATCGTTTTTGCGTGTATATCGTCTGCTAGTTTCTTTCTAGCATTTTTTAATAAAATTCCATTTGCCGTTCAAAAAAAAAACAAGTTAAGCTTACTACTTGCGATGTTAATTTATAGCAATGAAAAGCTTTTGTCGCTTAAAACATCAAACTGTTCATACGTTGGGTCTTATGAAAGAGGAAAACTTAACTAACTTTGAGATTCAAAATCCATATCTAATGAAGATGAAACTAGGAGAAAAGTTAAACATATTTTGATAAATAAAATGATCCTTACATGCATCATGTTAAGTGTTAACATTCGTCTAAATGATTTTGAACAAGATCTCGTCTATAAGATGAAAAAGACCTAAATTGTGTCATGTCTCTTGAGGACGAATTTAATGAAAATAACTTAACCTTTAGATATTTTAATTTTTTTTTCATAAAACAGTGTCGTTTAACCGTGGGGATGAAAATGTAAATTTTGGATAAATTTCTTCTTTGGAATTTATAAATTGTTGCCTCAAAAGGACCATGAACGAGGTTTCAACAGAAGCAGCTGATATCAAAGCAAAATTGTCAAAAAGAACTATCCAGTTTTAGTAAGGGTGTGCTTGTTTCGTTAAGATGTTTTGGGTCTGAATCTAACTACAACATCTTTGATACGGATCAAGGAGGAAGCCCACTTAGCCCAACCCAAGCTGAGCCCACTGAAAGTGGCTAGGGTCGACGAAATGTTTTGAAGATCAAATCCAACCGAAACTTCCAAGTTATTTATTTTAGTCAAAGTCAAATATGCGTAGTCAATAAAGCTGATAACGAAAACATTTAATTTACAATTTAATTACATGTTAGGAATAGGGAAAGTTAAATTCTATCTATATTTAGAATGAATCTTATTGTCCTATAAATTATCGAGACTATTCTATTGTATTGAGGGATGTTTTGTTTTGAAGAATGTGAAGAAAGAATTTCTCTCGAAACACGTTTTGTTCTTTTCATTGTTGGCCGGAGAACAACGCCGTCGATTGTTACTTGGTTGGCCAAGAACGATTGCCGCTAGGGTTACGCCTAGGTTTATCCTTTTTACCCACTCGTATACGAATCCGTATCAATCTTACTGGTAAGAAGTGGTTATAAAGTTTGAATATGAATAAAATAATGTTGTTTGTTTTTATAATTGTCTGAATGGTCCATTTTATAAAGTATAAATTAAACTATAACAATGCGATGAATAGGTAACTTTTGTAAACATGAAAAAAAAACCTTTTTCATCATAAATTTTAACACAATAATAATTCATAAATAAATTATTTTAGTACACATCTTAAAGAAAAATGATTTGTATGCCTAAAACCTACACTTAAAATTAAACCTAAAGATGTGAGTGATTGATTTGAATAATTGATTGATGAAAAAAAATATGTATTACACTTGTAAAAAATAAACGGTGTAGACATATTAATAGGTCTCAATATCTCTTTGTTATATAGCATAACTATCCTAAATGTAATCTAGCGGACATAATCTCATGTAATAATAAACCCAAAATTCTGGCCCATTACTTTTCTCTCTTATGAAATTTGGCCCAACTCAAGTTTGGGTTGAACTAGATATACAACTCTAAACCTAACCCTATATGTACATCATCTTATAAGCCACTATTTACTTAGAACAAGTGCAGCCACCATCATTAGATCTCACGTCAACAACATCATCACAAAAGTAACATCCTTTTATGCCTTCTTTCTTTCAAAACTGATTAACAAATACATGCAATTTCACCCCTATTTCCTTTAAAATCCAAGTTTATTATAAACCAAATGCTTTGTAAACTAAAACCACATACCAACGACATAAAACCAAGAATCATTTTTAACAAGAAGTTCTTGTAAGGGTTTTATTGTTATGGTTTAAGTGATATTTTTATTTATTTTAAAGCAAAGATTGATGACGGGTTAACTCAATTCTACAAAGATTTTTTGAAGTATAAAAAAGAACCAGAGATCTTTGTTTTCTTGCTTTCGTTATATGTTTTGTTTTCTTTGTTCTATCTCTATATCAAACACATACAAAATTTGGTCTTTAAGAGGTGGCTGAAGATTTTGAAGTGTTCAGAGCCAGTAAGATGTATTCCCCAACGCTGACTCACTAAGATGTTCTAGATCTGACCGCGTCTGAATCACAAGAAAAAAACAAACAAACATTTTGTCTGACCGCGTCTGAATGGGTAAGAGTCAGAGGCGGTTCAGATGTTTTTTGTAAAAACAAACACACCCTAAGACTTTGCAAACCTTGAGACACAAAGTATTTTTTTTTACCTAGAACTGCAAATAATTAAAGGAAACAAAAGTGACAAATCTTCTTATGAAAACTCTTTCACATCAGTGCTTGAAAGTAATGAAAACCACAACGTGTCAATGGAATTCAAAGTGGTATTTTTGGGAAAAGAAAACTGTGGCAACTAAAAAGGGGGTTGAATAGTTTTTTTTCCGTTTTAAAATTAAAACTTAGATTGTCTTGCTTATGTGAATTCAAGAGATATACACATATGTATATGATAGCGATGTAATAATCAAATAAATAAATGCGGAATGTAAATAAGTAAAGATAGGAAAGATCAAACCAAAGACACGATGATTTATAGTGGTTCGGCTACGAAGCTTCTTTTCGCCATACTCCACTCCCCGAGTACCCAACTCTAGAGTTTTTTTCACCTTGTCAACAAGCTCCCTTTAGGCGGAGAAAACTGTACACGTCGCTTACACTTTTTTCGGTACTAAGCTAAATACCGAGTTCTACTTCGAGATAGAACCAATCTAACACACTACGTATTTTAAGGCATAAAATACTAACCTATCATACACATATGATAACACAAGACAAGTAGATGAAGGTAGATAAATATCACAAGTGTGATGATTCAACTAAACTAATAACATTTGAAGCTTGAAGTCTTTTTTGTGTTCTTCACTAAAGAGTAGAATGATTGGATCACTTGTAATGGATTATATAACAAGTATATTGATCAAAGAAAGTATGAGAGAAAATATATATGCAAGAGAAAAGTTGGAAAATGGTGAAGCAAATAAAAACATTTTGTTCCTATTTATAGGCAATTTTGAATTTCAAAATCTAGCCCAAGTTGACAGCTACACGGACCCACGGATCTGCCGTAGCGTAGATCCGTCTTTGGTTATGGTAGATCTGTGTGCAGCAGATAATTGTTATTTTGTATTTTAGTGATTAACCCCAAATCTTTATAAAATATTGTTATGTAATTAAATTTCAGATTTATTAGATTCTTTTTGAATAAATTATTTCTTAACATAAAAATGGAAAGATTTAAAAAGATTATTTTCATTTTTTTTTGGGTAAAGGGTTACCCCGGTAAATTTGTATTAATCACAAAAAGGTTTAGTACAATGGAATGTAGCTAAGGTACCACATTAACCTCAAGCTTAAGCTTGAACTTCTACTAACATGTATGTGACATACCACAAACACAAATGATTAATCCTATTTTGTCTTATTGATTAATATAAATAGCTTATAATTAATCATGTGTTTACTTGAAATTATTTGATTAGTGATGGTTTATGTAAATGATTAAGTTTGTATGCAAGAAAAAAATATTTTTCTTTGATCATAATGCCATATTCATACCTTAAGTGATCTATCGTTGGCAAGCAAACTTATGACTAAATAAATTGTTTACGTAAACTTTTACGTAGTATGACATTATATTTGTTATTATCAAAACTCAAAGATCATTAAATATAAATACCATTTTACGCGAATATTTATATTAACAAAAACGAACATTTAAAACTGGGTTACAAAAACTTGTTTGGTTCAATTAAACGTTTAAAGGTTGAGACTCAAAATTCAAACAAGAAACAAAAACAGATTGAAAATTTGAAATCTCATATGTCTAAACTCGCGGATAAAAGGTTTGAAAATGTTTTTTTGAAAAGATTGAAACAATGAAAAAGAAAAAGTTTGATTCTTCGAATCACAAAAGTTTCTGTTACAAGTTCAATAGTTGAAATAAATATTTCTGAACTTGAAAAGGAAACAAGGGAGAAAATGGATCTTTTTGATAAATAAAAACGTGTTTTTTGTGACTAAGATTGCAGATCTTGAAAATATTTTAGCCAAACAAAAGATTTTGAGGATGCCGAGATCGAATTTTTAAAGAAAATGGCCAAGTTTGAAAATTATTTTGAAAGTCTTGAAAATGAAAATGTTGTTTTCGAACGAAAATTCACACGTAAGATTGATGATTCTAAAGCGGAAAAGGATCAAGTTTTTAAACAGATTATTTATTTAAAATCAAAATTGGCATCACATGACTATCTATCTCTTTAAAAAGCTTATAATGATTTGAGAACTTCATACAATGACTTTTAACAAAGTTTGATTATCTTAATCGGGTCAAAATAATTAATCTCAAGTTTCAAACTCTTCAAAATCATAAGTGTTTCAAAAAACGTTCACACGAGTGAATCTTTAAAAACATATTTGAAAAAGGTTTCTCAATTTACGACTTTTTCTTTGCAAAAAGGAAGGAAATTTCTACGAAAACTTCTGAAACATGTACTCCTCAAATGCTTCAAATAAGAATAATCATGCTTTTCAAACACAAGAATGATTATGCTTTTAATATTCCAAAGAATGCAAGTCCTCCATTAAAATTTAAAACAAATTTTGAAATGAAACACCGAGTTTCAACACTAGATGAAAATATTCCTTTTCAAGTTTTAAAACTTCACAAAAGACATTGAGTTTCACAAACAAAAGAAAAAACCAAAATAGTTTTAAATCCGTGTTGATTCCACGAGTCTTATTTTAAAACGAAACACCCGGTTTCACTTCTAGTTGGAATTCAACATTTTACATCAAGTTGACGCGACTTAGAAATAGTTTTTGAAATTTGGTACACCCGTTAGCGTCGTGCTAAAATGGTTCCAAAGTTTGTTGTCTAGTTTGATGTTTTAATGATTTATGGACAATTCAGTTAATAACTCGGGCTTAAAAATAATGACTTCTAAACATTTTAGTTTAGGACTTTGACTTCAAAATATTGGTTTTTGGGTAATTCATATCAGGACCCATGCTTAAAAATGATGACTTCCAATGAAATTTCAGTTTAGGACTCGTGCATCAAAATAATGGCTTGTGATAATTTCATATTGTAACCCGTTTTTCAAATAAAGGATCATGTTGTACGTTTTATGTAACAATATTAAAGGATAAGAAGATACATCTTTTATATCTTGAGCAAAATTTACGAAAAGATATCCAAAACCTTTCAATATTTGCCCAAGACATTTGTATATGCACATTTCAGTGTATAACCCGCGCTTACAAAGAAAATGAGAATGTATGTTTCAGTGCACTTATCTTAAATACAAGAAGAGAAGTTTTCTCACTCTTAAGCTATTTCATCAAAACATTCAAAGTTTTATGCTCAATACAATAACTTACAATCATTTAAGATTATGACTTGAACTTAAATAGATTTCGAAAACATCAATCCCTCAAACTCTCAAATATACCAAAAAAAGCTTACAAATATGCTATTTTTGAGAGGGAGAAAATGTGCTTAAAATATAAGCTCAATTCCCTTAAAAGATTCTCAAAATGATTTAATCATCGTTTAAGTGAAAATGCTTATAAGCGAAAATGTGTTTGAAAAGAAAAGATTTATGTGAAATATCGTATATTTTGTTTTTCACTTCCTTTCATATGCATAATTCTTTGAAAATCTTATGCATATGTTGGGGGGGGGGGGGTGTTTTAACAAATATCTCAAAAACTTTTAAGTGTTAAACTATTTAATATATTCAAACATTTTGAAAGATTTTCAAACAATTTCACTCTTACAATACGGAGAAGAAAGTTTAGTGTATGTCGATAATTGGCACGGTGCAATAAAGTTACTTTAAAATACTCAATGATCTTACAAAACCAGAAAGATATACCCTAGAGCCACTGATGAGGTGTCATTTTATACACTTTTTCAGGGTCATTTAACCCCAAAAATCATGCAAATACCCTCTATTATTGCACTAAATCCTTTCTTTTTGTGTAATTAGCAATTCGGAAGCACTTGGACGGATTGCACGTGGATTGGGCTAGATTCGGGACCAAACAAGGCAAAAATACAACTTTTCAGCTTTGCGACTCCCATCCAGACACCTTCACTAAATATGGCTAGAAAATAGTTTTTTGAACACAAAGTGTGACGTCTCAGTGTGTCGAGACGGTGTCACCAAAAGACAATGATGTCGTCACAATTACTAAGCGACGACGTCACAAGCAGATATGACGACGTCACAAGTTGCCGACTGAAGAAACCCTAAGAAGATTTGACGGGGTGACGACATCACAAAACCCTAGTGACGCCGTCAGGGCCTAATTTTTTATACATACAAACCCTTTGTTTTAATAATTCGTGTGTGTAACTTTGGAGGTCTATTGTGCATCTACTATAGACTATTTTTAGGGCTTTTATGCCCCTTGTACTTACATACTCTCATGTTGTCTTGAAGATAAGTAATCCAATCTTTAATCATTCAAATATGTCTATGCGTTTGATGATTAATTCTTTTTCTTTTCTTTTTGTTAACATGTTAGGCTAAATTTAATATGTGTTTGCTTATGATTGCATGAAACTTAGTTGTGAACTCTAATTTGTTGCTTCTTATTAGTGGTGTGCGCGTTAGGCATTAGAAAACTATCTATGAGATATTGCATTAGCATAAACGTCTAGTGAAATGCGATTAGAACTAAGTGAAACCCTTACGTTTGGGAAGATAGCTAATTAAGTATTTATTGCGCGTGGTTTAACTATTGGGTGGGAAACCGTATTCGAATTTGTCTCCTTAGGTGATCACGTAGACTCGAAAGTAACCAATTCATAATAGGATAAAGGGAATACTTACACATTACACTAATGAGGGTGACGGGCCACGGGTTAGAGGAATCAACTAAGGAGTAGTGCATTATTAAGTGAGCACATTTGTTTACCTATAAGAGTTTCTGCCAATTTATAATTCTTGCATGATTATAATAGGATTAAATTAGTTGTAGTTTAGTTTAAAAACCCCTCCTTCAAAACCTGAGATTTTACTTGCTTTCATAACATATAAAAACACAAAAATATTCTTCCCTCTACCTTTAGATCTTAGTGACATACGATTCGAACCTACCTCATGATTCCTCTAGAGAACGATCAATCCCCCGAGTCTTGCCTATACTACACTGCAACGATTAGGTACTCTGCTTAGGAGGAATGTAAAACTTCGGTGTTGCAATCCGTCACATCAAGTTTTTGGCGCCGCTGCCGGGGAATAGTCTAGGTTTTGGATTCTATCTAGCTTAGGCCTACTCACGAGATTCCCATCAAGTGAGATTTTTCTTTTTTTTAGGTTAGCCTTCTTGTAGTCTATCTTTTCTCCGTTCCCTTTGTTTTGTAACATTTCTTTTCGTTAACCACCATGGGAGACAGAAATCAACCCTACACTTTAGGAGATTATTCCCGACCAAGACACGAGGGCAGTCGAAACATAATTGAGCTCCCCGAAGGAGACAATGTGCTACCTCTGCGATCCGACACATCCGATTCGTGCAAAACGGATGTGCATTCCACGGACTCCAGTCCGAAGATCCAAACCAACCCCCAAAGAATTTTCTAAAACTTGTGGACTCACTTGACCTTAATGGTGTAAATAGGGAAAGGACGCTATTGCGTTTATTTCAATTTTCCTTTCGTGACCAAGCTAGCATTTGTCTTCAACGTTTACCCGCGGGATCCGTCTCCACTTGGGAGGATCTCGCTACCCGTTTTCTTGCTTAGCTTTTCCCACCAGGGAGAACTACCAAACTTAGAAATGACATCTTGATGTTCCAACAACATGAAGGTGAATCTCTTTTCGAAGCATGGACACGTTTCAAGGACTTACTTCAAAAAGTCCCTCATCATGGCATCGATCTTTGGCTCCAAATCCAAATTTTCTATGATCATGTCTCTTACCCTCTTAAGCGAGAAATTAACCACGCTGTCGGAGGCAAGCTTCGTGATAAGAGCGCTGAAGAATCTTAGGAAATTATAGAGGACCTTTCCCTCTATGACAATGAAAGTTGGAACGACCCAAGAGATCTCGCAAAACCAGTCAAGGCAATCTCTCTGCCTTAGGATGTACCAAGAACATCCGACCGATGACTTCTTGAGCTTGAAGACCATATTAAATACTTGTTAAAAGGGTCTAAGACAACCCAAAAAATGAATCCATCACAACCTCCTGAAGCATATGCTAGCATAGTTTCTTCAACCCAGCGCACACAAAGCTTCACCGAACCACTGAAACAAAATTCATTCACTTTTTAAAAACGTTCTTACCTGAAACTCCAACAACGACCACTCGAGCTTAGTTTCGTGATGAGGTGTCAATTTATACACTTTTCGGGGTCATTTAACTCCCTAAATCATGCAAATATGCCCAGATTATGTGCTTAATCATTTGTTTTTGTGTTTTTAACATTTGGATGACTTTTGGAGGATATACACGTGACTTGAGCTCAATTGAAGAAGAATCAGACAAGACTACGACTCTACACCAAATATCTTGAAGAAAAGCATACACTGCATGGAGACGGCGTCGCCAATTACAAGCGACGTCATCAAAATTATCAAGGGACGGCGTCATGGAATTCTAGACGGCGTTAGAACAAAGCCGACGTAAAGAAACCCTAGCAGACCATTGCGGCACGACGGAGCCATGAACATAAAGCGACGTCGTCGCGCTTGTTTTCTTATATATACAAATCCGTTTTTAGGAATTTAAGTGTGTAACTTTTGGGAGACGAACCCTAGTTTTAGAAGAAGATTTTAGCAGCATTTGGGCTCGTTTTTAGGGTATTAAAACCCTCTTGTAACAGCCTTAACTGCATGATTTAATCAAATGAAGTTCATTTATCTCTTATCACTAATATGGTCTATGTGTTATGTGTAGATTCCTTGTTCTTCTTCTTTATTTGCCATGCAAGGCCTAGCCTATTAGTAAATTGCTTAGATTGCTGTCACATAATTGTAGATCCATTTAATGTTGTTTTTTGTGTGATGTGTGCGTTCGGCTTAAGAAAACTACCATAAGAATATTAAATTGGCATAGAACGTCTAGGGAAACGTGAGTATCTAATGCCCCAACCCCAGAAAGGATACCAGCAGTAACAATACTACTTTACCCCTAATATGGTTTATCCCTCTTAAGATATTTCAATTGCATATAATGTACTCTTAGGGGCCTTGTAATAGTCTTCATACTGCCTTACTTGTGCGTTTCCTTAACGGAATATTACATAGACGACGGGTTTGTGTAATTCGTTCATGACTTAGAAATACTTACACTGTTCATCACAAGTGTAACAAAGCAACAAGATTAGGAGAAGCAATCTGAGGAGTAGTGCATGATTAAGTAAATACGTTTGTTTATCATATAAGTTATCACCAAAGTAGTTTAGATTTATTTTATTATTATTAGTTTAATTAGTAAAAACAAACCAACCTCTCAAACCATATGATTTTACTTGCTTTCTATAAAATAAAAAATACAAAAAGAATCTTCTCTCAACCCCGTAGAGCTCTGTTAGATTCTGTTCGAGCCTTCCCAATCTATTCTCCTAGAGAACGATAACAACCCTCGAGTCTTGCCTATACTACCCTACAACGATTAGGTGCACTGCCTAGGGAGTTGTAAAACTTCTTGTTGAAGTCTAACGAAGAGTGCATCAAGTTTTTGGCGTCGCTGTCGAGGAGAATAGTTAGGTTTCAACCATTGTTTAACTTAGGCCTACTCGCTTGATTCCTATCAAGTGAGAATTTTATTTTCACTATATTAGCTTTCTCGTAGTCTATCTTTTCTTTGTTTATTTGTTTTATAATTTTCATTGACTATTCCATTCTTCATTATGGAGAACGTGAATCCACCACCGACCAATAACCCACCTGTCCTACCAACTACACTTCACGCGAAGGTTGTCCAAGAGCTTAACAAGCTACAGGCAATCTAGACCTACGTGGATTCTCTCCTAGAGAACATTGACCAATTCCTTAATGGTTTCACATAACAACCTAATGAAATTGATGTAGATGACCTTGAGCCTGATGATGAATCGGTAGATACACCACTTGTTTATCCTTTTCTAGATTCGGATGATGATTTTGATGATGGTGAAGTCCTAAATGAGCTAGTAGCATATGGTAATGCAGGGCAATTATGCCGCCAAAGGGCAATTAATGGTTTCGATGAGGATGACTTGTCATTCCAATGTATGATCGGCTTTAGGAAGTTTGTCGCCTACTTTGACCCTTTTTACCAGTGAACATTATTATGCGTAAAGCCTATAATACTATAATGGTAGAAGGATTAGAAAGTACATGGAAGAACTTAGTTGCCATTGTTAGGGATGTCTATGTGTTGGTAGGGAGCTTTACTTACATCACAAATTTTGTGATATTAGAAGACATAGGAGAGTTTATCCTAAGAGATATGGCTGAAGTTGTGATGGGAAACCCCTTTAGAAAAGTCACTAAACTTGAACATGATTATGCCGAGGGATTAATGTCTTTCACTAGGATCTTTGACAACTACACATTCTAAATGTCCCGCACTATACCTAAGTTAAAAGTTGGGGGCATGTATCGTGGAGTAAGATTGTAGGATCCCTAGATCATTCCATGTATTAAGCACAAGACCAATGGCACAAAAGATTAAACATTAAAGAACGTTTGATTGAAAGAAACAAAAAAGTTGCTACAAACCCTTAAGATGATAAATAAAATGGAGAAGCTAACCTAATTTTGACTAAACTAGGTGTATTTATACTAACTAGGATTTGCCTTTGAGGGCTTTCTTTT
>BQNB010000287.1:133850-187242 GCA_026074375.1 Tanacetum coccineum | reverse complement strand
TATTGAGTGTATCCATGACACACGCAAAATTCTAACCTTGATCGATTTGGAGGTAGAGCCATTTAAGTTATCAAAAACCAAACAATATGAATACAGTTTGTTTCAACACATTAGACACACCATAATAATGTGGTATTCTATGAGTATTGGAATTGTGAGACTTCATCAGAATTCCTTAGATAACTTAATTCTTTTTGGATCAAATACTTGTCAATTGGGTCAAACCAAATTGAATATAAAGTATTTTAAAACCAAGTGCATGCTATAACGTATATTACTTTGAATAGTACAATAACTCTATGTTCATGTGTTTTAAGAAAATAGAACATGTCAAGTATACGTTATGAGTCTTTGAATAATTCAAGGACCTTATTGTTTATGTGTTAATCAAGAATACATAACAATCTTACTACTTACTTTATGTTATGAGTCATTGATAAATTCAAAGACATTATAATTATGTCTTAACAAGAACATATTATTCTAACTAAAGTAATTATGAACACAAACTCTTAAGTTCAATAGTAATTTCAAGTTAATTTCATACTTCATGATTACAATTATATAATCGAACCATAATTATGTTGACTAAAACATGTAGTCAATGTATTGAAGTAGCTTTATAATATATATTAACACTTAAATGTTATAGGGCAACAAACATCTTGTGTGTTTATGTCCTAGTAGAATTATTAGCTTTCTTACTTTGCGGTCAAGAGAAACCAATAATCATATTGTTATATGTTGTTCCTTGCACACATTTAAGATTTCTCCTACTTGTGTACGGGACAACATGATCTAAAAGTAAACAAATAGTACGACAAGCGCTCGATTGTATAAACAATATGATAGTGTCATAGATATTACAAGTAGATATCAAACCATAATGTTTAATAAGGAATTGTGGATTATTATTATTCTATAGATAACGCTTCGAAAAGCAACATCGGAAAAGCAACGGGTTATCTATGAAATAAAATGCAATTTTCCTTAAACCATGGTCGTTCATATTCGAAAAGTAATGAATTATTTCAAAGCAAGCTAGAAATAATATGGGAAACTAACAAGGAAATAAATCATGTAGCTCCCACTGAATTTGACAACATTAGATGAATCTATTTTCAGTAATAAAACGCAAAGCTCCCACTGGATTTGTCAACATTGTAAGTGTTATATCACCAGTAGAAAGCAAATAGCGATTTATTTACTTTCCTACTCACTTGAAATGCCTACAAGTAGCAATGTACTTAGGTATTGAACAGAGTATATGAAGTTCTACTTATGTAGATGAGTGACTAGCCATTCATGCTTTCATTAACTTGAACATTTTAGCATGCAATTCCTCCTTAATCGGTTTGCCTAGCCACAAGGGTGTTTGCCTAGGTTTGCCTAGCCATTCATGCTTTTATTAACAAACTTTCATTTACGAATTATGTTGCAATAACACAATTAATTAGAACATAGAAAGTTCAATTTTAATATTTTCAATAATTAAATTCTTAATAGAATCAACTGCCCAATTAATTTACTAATTAAGACTAAAATCAAACTTGTCCTCACACTTATTACCAAAGGTTTGACCAGGGCGTAAACAAGTGGGGCAAGAGGTAAGCGACGAGCGTTAATTGCATTTTAATGCAACTCTTAGGTTTATGATACTTGTCAAAACATTAGTAATCAAGTAATAATGTTAAGAGCATGTTTAGTATCATCTTATGCCTCGGGTCCAAGGTCTGACCAAGCCTACTCGAATTAAGTCGACCAAACGAGAACGCGCAAAAATCGTCAGAGGTCTGACCTGAGCACGAAATTCGCCATGGGTTGGTAGGGCTCTAAGGTCTGACCTAAGCAGTCAAACCAATTGCACGTGTTCTACGGTTGGCTGGCATAGACTTAAAATTTTTCTAAGGGGTATTGCACATAAATGTGTTAAAAGCGTGTACATGTAAACAACTTTGTGACACTAATTTTTAAAAACCTTTAATAATGACACTGTAGTGACTACTATGGTTCACGGTAACTCCAATCGAACTCGCAAAGAAACGGAGAAACAGGTCAGCGCAAAGCATATTGAAAACCTTATTTCTTTAGGGAATTACGTTAAAACACCCCGCCTTAAACTTCTCTTATAGTTTGTTCTAGTGGATGAGCCGTACTTTCCATGAGTCCATAGCGTCCAGTTTTTAATTCAAGAAATACAAGTTTCATAGTTTAACGTCTTATTAATTACCTTACAAAAAACAATTTTCCACGAAACAAAAAGGTCGGTCACATAGGGAATGTTTTGCGTGTATAATTAATAGACATACATCAACATCATCTTTTTGGACATATGGCATATTTATTTAGGCGTGTAAACAAGTAGGCATTAAATAAACATGCATACATAGATTCATAATACAAAAGATGACATTAAGCATACAAGTAAACATGTAAAATCCGAGTTCTCTCGCGAGTCTTCCCCAAATGGAGAACCATAAGACCCTCACTAGGTTTTCTGCTAGTTACCTAGATCGCCCCATTCACCACATATTGTGATTGAGTGGGTCTTATAGCCGAAATAGACAACAATCAAAAAGGAAACATACATGCTAAATTAACAATTTTAATTTTCCTTTTTAAACTATATTAACTTTTAATAGAATTCAAGATCAATATCTACATATTTTATTTATTTATGGCAAGGATTCGGATATCCTTGTCATATTTTACTAGTAAAACATAAATAAAATATCAAACGCAGCAGATCATAACACATGTTTCAATAATAGGCATGTAAACTAGGCGTATAATTAAGACATAAACGTGTAACCCATAAAGCTAAAACGAGTTGACTCATGATGCCACTGTTGGGATTTAACAATCTAGCTAACCAAGTAGCTACAAGTGCGCAGCGGATGGATCTAGTAATAGCATATGATTAACACGTAGACAAGAAGTAAATAGAAAGCGTACCTCTTAGCCAATTGATCAAGAAAATGAATAAGTGATTAAAGCAATCACCTCTACGTTTGCTCACACAATCATGTCAACCGAATATGTTAAGTTGTCTAGACTTAACTTCACAAACCAAAACACCCTTGTGTTATAAATCGAATACCAAACAACACTTGTATTGAAACGAATATCAAACCACCGAATTAGGGTTTATAGGAAAACCCCAACTACCGAAAATCAAAGCAACCCGAAAACCTTGTTAGGGTTTTAATCTTCGAACCACGAAAGCAACGAACAACTTGTGTTAAACCTTGTACGTCCAGCTAGGAAGGACAAGTGAGATCGATTAAACCTTAAAGGGTTTAACCGAATATGGTGTGGAGTTTAAACCGAAAATCGAATAACCCTTGAGAGGGTTTTGCCGAACTCGGTTGGGAAAAGAAACAAAGGAAACCGAAAACTATTTGAGGTTTTTTAGGATTATGAGTCGTGTTTTTGTGTTAGGGGGTGAGGGGTATTTATAACCCTTATTCCCTAGTTGGGATATACTTAGGAAACAAATCCTATCCTTATCAAAACACTCTTTTCCTTTTCCCTACTTATCTAAACCGAAACCTAGAACCCTCAAGGAATATTCCATTTGTTTCCAACTTTAAGACATAACAAGTTTGTGTCTTAATTCGGTTTAGTCCTTGTGGTTTGTATTAATAACGTTTGTGAAGTGTAGAACATATTCTCCGTGTATTAACGTGTGTGCCCCCAATAGGCTCACATATTCGTAACGTATACGTGCTATCCGACTACCATAATCCAACAGCTCCCACTTGGGAGTTAGAGTAACACTTAACACGTATACCTATAATTTTGGGTTAGAAGATTTGTCATAATAACCATCTCAACTTTTGGCATAGGAGACAAGTCAATAAAAGATGATAGATAATCTCATTCGCTTCTCTTTGGGAAATGAGTAATTTGATTGTTGTACAATAAATCTTCTGGTTTTTCGTGGTGGTTAACAGCTATTTAGGGATGATGCCTTATTCATAAAATCATCATGTCCTGTGCGGTGAGTTAGGCTTTATTGCTATCTATGGTAATAGAAAGTTAGGAAGTTGATTGTATGATGATTGTTGTTTATGCTCTCTAAGATATAAATTAAAAGTGTTTTTGTGGAATTGATTCAACCACCTTATCCTTAACTTTCATGCTCTCTATTGTGCTTGGTGACTTTACGAAGTTCGGTTTGAACTGTGAAAGATTGGGTCTCATTTTGTACAGAGGTGCAAAACTCTTTCCAACGAGTTTATCTCTAATTCACCGTTTAGTTGACTTCCTAAGGGAGGAGAAAATTCACAGGCATGAAAAAATTTGGCACGAAGTTGAGAAAATCGACCTGCATTTCTTGTATCACATCATTTTTGTCACATGTGGGCTAATGCTTTATTAATCGGCTCTTCCTAGAGATCTTTCGGACCTTTCCCAATGTTCCTAAAAACACACTCAAGTGATTATGGTCTATACCCTTTAAATTCTTTAACTCTTGGATGTTAAGTGGCGACTTCCTCAACATATTCTATCATACTCTCTGGTTCAAACCCACCGTCCTAAAGACATTATACATCCGCCCCGTGCATTTGAAACAAAAGCTGTAAACTAATAAAGTCAAATATTAAGATGTGGAAGAAATATCATTGTTCAAACAAGTGACAACTTGCTAGCTTTATATAAAGGAAGGTGGAACTTTTTTGACTTGAAGCTGAGGATTCTTTTGGTTTTGAAATGTTGCAGACATGAAGATGACTTCTTGCCTTTTAAACAACTTGAAGACTTAGGATATCTCAAAAAGACTCGATATTATGCAAAGCTTAAAATCAACATGGGCAATCGAAGGAGATAAGAACTCAAAAATTCTTCCACCGGGATTGTCAATATTAAACTCTCAGATCAAGAATAAATAGGTTATTTTTGGATGGTCAATGGGTGTTCAGATCCACAATCGGTCTCACTGGAAATTAGTCAACTTTTTTTAAGTCAAAATTACAAGATAAACCCAACCTCTCGATCTTTTCACTTGTAATCTCTTTAAAACTTTCAAACCGTCGAACATTCTCAATTCTGTGCTCCATTTTCTTTAGACAAAATAAAGAAGCGGTTTGGAATTCGGTGGACAGTAAAAAGACGGGTTCCGGATAGGTTCACTTTTAAGTTCATAAAGCATTATTGGGACACTATTGGTAAAGACTTCATTGATATGGTGAAACGGTTTGAAAGGGATGCTTTCATACCACGTGGTTGTAATTCCTCATTCATTGCTTTGGTCCCCAAAATAAAAGACCCCCTCCATGTAAAAGATTTTAGACCCATAAGTCTAATTGGATGCCAATACAAGGTGATTGCCAAAATCCTTGCTAATAGACTACAATAAGTCGTTCACTTAGTCGTTAGCGAAGTTCAAACGGCTTACATCAAAGGTAGACAAATAATCGATGGACCTCTCATGGTTAATGAAATTATCTCTTAGGCTCAAAAGAAGAAAAAAAGTATATTTATCTTCAAAGTAGACTTTGAAAAGCCATTCGACTCCCTTGATTGGAAGTTCTTAGACAACACAATGAGGCAAATGGGATTTAGTGAGACATGGATAAATTGGATCAGCGGGTGCTTAAATTCGGCTTATATCTCGGTTATTGTAAATGGTTCTCCAACCAAAGAATTTAGATTTCAAAAAGGACTTTGCCAAGGTGACCCGCTTTCACCTTTTCTCTTTATTATTGCGGTTGAAGCACTACATGTTACACTCCAACAAGCGAAGTCAAGGAATATCTTTGAAGGCATAAAAGTTGGTTCAACTGGAGTTGATGTCTCACATTTCCAATTTGTGGATGATGCTCTCATCATTGGCAAATGGTCTCATGAAAATGCTAAAAACCTTTATCGCATTTTAAGATGTTTCGAACTATCTTCTGGTTTGAAAGTCAACTTTTCAAAGAGCATGTTTTTTGGTTTAGGAGCTAGCATGACAGAAAGTAATAATCTAGCTTCTTCCTTTGGGTGCCAACCATCTTCCCTTCCATGCTCATACCTTGGTCTTCTTATTGGGGCTAATATGAACAAAAGTTGTAATTGGAAACCCATCATAGATAAATTTCATAAACGGCTTACCTCTTGGAAAGCTAAGACCCTCTCTTATGGTGGTCGACTTACTCTCTCGAAATCGGTTCTTGGTTCACTTGGAATTTATTTCTTCTCGCTATTTAAAGCTCCAAAAAAGGTGATTCTATACTTGGAGAAATTAAGGCGCAACTTCTTTTGGGAGGTTTCTTTAGACTCTAAAAAAATGGCGTGGATTGGCTGGAAGAAAGTATGCTCCTCAGATAGCCGTGGAGGGCTTGGGATTGGTAGTTTACAAGCCTCAAATCTTGCTATGCTTTCTAAATGGTAGTGGTGTTTTCTCAAAGAACACAACTCTTTGTGGAAACGTGTAATCACTTCCATTTATGGTCCTTATAGGCATTTGTGTGATTATCTTTACCATAACCTTAAACCGAGCCCTTAGAAAACCATCATGAACCTAAACAATCACTTCATAAAAGAAAACATGAACCTAGCTTCTACCTTCACCCGTAAAGTTAGAGATGGGACGTGTTTTGGATTGATGAGTCGAATCTAAGAACATTATGCCCAAGATTGTTTCTGCTGGAACCCATCAAGGACTGCTGCATTTCCGATAGATGTATCGTGTCTACTGGTCCCATGTCTCGATCATGGGCTTGGCAAAGGCTCATTCGTTGTGGGCATGAGACTGATTAGTTCAACAACCTAAATATCCTCCTTAATGACTTTAACCCTTCATCAGATGTTCCTGATACATGGGACTATGTTCTTCACAACTCAAGAATCTTCTCTGTTTCGCCTATGAGGAAATTGATCGATGCAACTCTCTCCCCAGCTATTGATAACGTTGCTAGGATTAGATGGAACATGTTACTTCCAATTAAAGTCAACATCCATTCATGGAGACTTGGTCTTGATCGCCTTCTTACGAGGTGTAATTTGAATGCTCGCGGGATTGACATTGATTCGACTCGTTGTCCGGTGTGCAATGAAGGCCAAGAAATCTCCTGTCACCTATTCATCGAATGCCCGGTAGCAGTTGGTTTATGGAATATGATTTCCGCTTGGTGGAGTTGCGGTGATTTTCCGAAAGATATTCGTAGTCTTTTAGTTTGGGGTGACAGTGTCAATTTCGGCAATACTCTGAAATCTTGTTTCGATGTTGTTGTTCAAACAACAACTTGGATCATTTGGAGATATAGAAATCGGATATGCTTCGACCTCAAGCCTCCTCGGAAAGACACTCTCAGCGAAGAAATCAAGGTCCTATCTCACTGTTGGATCTTACATAGAAATAGGAAATTAAATCCCTTGTGGTTATATTGGGTTTTTGATCCTATCAAAGCTTGTAAAAACTCGTCGTGATTTTGTTCTCTAGCTCCTTGCTAGTTTCTATATACTTCAGCCGTTCAAAAAAAAACCAATCAAATTTCACTTTCACAGCTTTTAGTACACATCAATTATCCGCCATTTACCTTTATAACTTCATACGTAGCCTTCTAACAAGGTGGTTTTTCAAACAAAGTAATCAGTACCAAATCTTAGAGGCTGCATATATTTGTTTTTTTTTCATGCACGATAGAATAATGAAGGCGGAATATGCTTATATCGAATACCACAACAAGAAAAACAATACTCAATTCCGCTGAAGAAGGTTAGGAGAGAGATATGATGTAGACAACCGTACCCCTACCCGATAGTAATTCATGACTCCGGCAAAAATATGACTGCGTGTATTCAAAATTTTATACTTATATCGTGTGAAAAACAATTATTTTAAAACGCTCATTGTCAACATGATAATTATTTAAATTTTCGAACACAACTATAAATGAAGTTTAATAATTCAATTATTCACCATTTAGACTATTTAACTTGAACAAGCCACAGTTGACTCTTTCAAGCTCTTAAAAAAACATGATACATTTTTCTAACGCCAATTATGATATTTTTGTTAACATGATTGCTGTTTAACATCTCTACCATCATTTTATATATAGACCATTAACTATGTTTTTAGTTTTATTTTAATTTCGAGTTATGTCATCCATGCTCAAGCTAGTTTTCCCAAAGGCCACCTTAGAATCCAAAACCCTAAGTCAACCATGGTACATTTTACTCGTAACATAAAAGAAACAGAGTTTATTAGAGCAGAAGATGTCATAACACCATAACACCAAAAAGTATTGTCATCTCAGCGTCATATCAGCTTTAACATTTCAATATCAACACACAAAAATACTCCTCTAATCATAACACCATATAACACCATCTTTTGGGACCCACATATTTTCATTTATTAAAATAAACTATTTTTAATTATCAAATTAAAATAAAAAAACCTTTTTTTTACTTCTTTAAAAGACACAAGTAAAAAAGAAAAAAAAATAAAAACCACAAGTACTAAATTGCAAACACTGTCCACATCTTCATATTTATATAGATAAGATAAGGCATCTTGACCATCTTCAACCTCGCACACACACACATACACTATGCACACACACACACACAGTGAAAAACACACACACTGCACACACAAACACTCATTTCAAACGAAAAAAAAAGAAAAAAGAAAAGAAAACCGATGGCGTTGCAGCGTTGGTGGGTTAACGTTGGACCCAACGCCGTTGGGACAATAATGCCGGCGGTATCATAACGACGGCCAACGCTGTGCCAGCTAAGCATAACGCCGGCTCCGGCGTTATGATACCTAGCCCTCATAATATTTGGCTCTTGGCCCGGTTGGTGGGCTACGTGCCACTACCAAATTATTTTTTTGGGGAAGGCATTATTATTATATATTATATAGATAAACTAGCAAGATGCTAAAATTACAACGACACAAACATAACAAACCAAGGAAGGTACAACAACGCACTGACTCAACGACCAATACCTACACACGGATCAAATAAGGATATCATAAAGCGAATATCCAACATTCTGAGATACAACTCCGACACCAAACCTATCAAACACAGTAACACTAAAGGCAAATACATAGCGGAAAATATGTCACGGGTTAAAACCGACCACGACACACAACCTCACAACCTCACACATGAAACATAACCCGTAAGAACCTCAAGGCAACAATTCAACACACAATCAACTAAGTGGTGTCACTACGAATAGTGAGGATGATACATAGAAGAAAATACCCCCAAGATGTAGGAAAACCACCTAATGAAAAATATTTACTACCAAATTGAGATCGACAATCAATTATATTTTATCTAATCCATAACATAAAAAATATTTACTACCATCGACGTTTTTAATTTTAAAAAATGATATAAACAAATAAACGATGATGTATAGATTCGCTTCATGGACCTCACCACCCGTCCTATCTGTATTCGTATTGAATATTCACTATTGTTAATCAAAATGGAAAATGTTAATGGCTTAAGATTGTGAATAAACTACTCGTATAAAATAAGAATAGCTTATCGGGGTATTATTTTAAATATATATACACCTCACAAGTTCGAATAGTCGTGCAATATGTATTATATAAACATGGTACTTGCGCAAAGCAACGAGTTTGGAAGCGGATATTGTTTAGCGATTTTTGGATATTACGTTTGTCGAAGAATATTGTTTAACGATATTATGTAATGGATGATAGTTTCCAGAAATTGAGTGTTTGTGTTGTGAGATAGTGAGAATGGTGTGTATTGATTTTAGGTTTATTATTATTATACTACGTAATTATATTCAGGAAATTCACTTGTAATTGTTGTATATGTATATATAGTTGTGCAATAATTTAATAAAAGTCCATTGTCTCCTAATTTTTGGTTTTCACTCGGATGACCAGGTTCAAATTCTGCAATGGAAGTTTTTCTAATCTTACACAATTTCACAATTAAAAAATGTATTGGATGAAAATTTTAAGTTTTCATAAATAAAGTGTGTTACACAAAGAAAGTTTATAAGTTACTAGTGGATTATTTAACTTGTGGATTATTTTATGAAATTGACATGTTTGTACATTTACACGGTCTAATCTTTCTTTTACTTGAAGAGCAAAGCTTTATTAAAAGCTCAAAAGGAGCAAGACCAAGAGTCAAAGAAAGAAATATAAACTATGGGATCATTTACCGCAAGTAGTAGCGTAAATTGCTGGAGGGCTCGGTACGGGGCCTTTTAGCCTCTCGCACCGAATAATAAAGCGGTCAAATAACACGAACCCAACCACACCGCGTATGGCGTCATAAAATCTCGCGCCATGGCTACTAGTCCATGTTATACGTGTTAGCCTTATTTTTATGAGGAATACTACACCCACAAAAAGCTTACAAAATTATTTTCACATAATGATTTGTCAAATAAATATGGAGGGTAAAAATGTAAAAAAAAAGATCATAAAGTAACATGATTGGACCAAAATACTTTTTTTTAACGGCGAAATTTTATTAACTAGCAAGACGCTAGAAAAGACATTACAAAGGAAATCAAAAGGGGTTTTTAAGCCAATTCATTTAGCGTCCATAGTAAACTTCATTAATATTCTTCTATTTTCACCTACGAAATGAAAGAAGATACGATATCTCAAAAAGCTTTCGATCTAGACGAGTACTTATCCATCTAAATATTGAGCGCATTACGAAATCCCTCAAAATGCAACACCAAGCACACTATTGAAAGACGGCCCTTCCAGTAAGCTTGTAATCAATATCCGAATGTCTAATAGCATAAAACCAAATCGCCATTCTGGAAAACGAAGGCCAATGCTGAAATGAATAATACTATTCTCCATCATCGACAAACACGGTGATCGACCTTCTTGAGCTAAAGAACATCGAAAATAGGAATTGGTGAACATCCTTCACACCCGAAGTCACCACAGGCAAGAGGTAGACTCAAAGACAAAACCACCTTATGAACCAAGTTATGTCTAGTAGGCAAACAATCAGACGGGCACGCACACACGGATAATAATATTATCTGTTTAGGATAAACTAACCCACTTGTTATGGCTCGGGTTGAGAGGGAAGAGACATATCATCACATGGTCGTCCTGAACCACAGAAAATACTTGCCAAGTATTATGTAAATATTTTTTGTGATATAGCATTTCTCTATTTTTATTAAGTAGAACAAGAATGGTCGTCGGTCGCTTTTTGTAATAATTTGTTCGAATCGTCAGGATTATTAGCTTTATCCAATCAATAATTAGTTGTCATATTGGATAGTCAATCATATACTAGATCATGCTCAGTCATTGATTTGTGTCTATCCATTTATCCATTGATTAGTGTCTATCCATTTATCCTTGTACCCCTATAAATTGTAATCTATGATTAATGGAATAAGACACACAAAGTTTCACCATTGTTACATGGTATCAGACGCCTTTGTAGATCCTTAAAAACAGTATCCCTTTATCACATAATTAGCTCTCCTTAAGTCATCGAACAACTTGCCAATGATTCGGAGGGTTACCTATCGTTACACCTTTTCATCATTTTCTCTATTAGTTTTCATTGTTCATAGAATCACGTGTATTCGTATGCTTGGGCTCTCTCTAGAGATAAATTGAGGACTCGCCATGTGAAATTAATCTGATCAACCCTCTCCCAACAACAATCCCCCACCTTCGTTCAACTCTCACCAAACCATCTAGTTGAAATTGCAAGCCATCAATCAACAAAACTTATCTTTTATTCTTTGTTTTATAATCGGAGATCATTGATATTTTTTAAAAATAGTTGGTCAAAAAAAAAATTACGCTCTTACCTAAAGGCAAAGCAGACCACGCAAAGGAGGATGCCGCAAGCAGCAAAACAACTAAGCCGGCGAATACAATTATTCTTCCGCTCGAACAAACAAACAAAGAAGATGCTAAAAGAAGTAGCGCTTTTCAACTTATGTAGCGGAGATAATTTGTAGTTTTCGAAAATAGTTGGTTGATAAATTGTCGCTCCTACCTAAAGGCAAAAAGCCATGACGTAAAAATAACTGCCACGACAACAGGAGGGAAAAAAAAAAAAAAAATAAAAAAAAAAAAAAAAACAAAAAAAACCGCATGCAATAAACCATTATGCACTAAACACAATTATGTTTTCGCTCAATACAAAACAACAGAAGAAGATGAATAGATTAAGAAGAGGTTTCAACTTATGTTCTAGTTTTTCCCGTCGAGAAGAGCCTACCAGGTTCAAACTTTTGCGAGGATTGTCTAGCATGGCAGATTAACATTATCCAATTTTTAATTAGGTTGTTATATTGATTGGTCAATCAATTAGTAATCATTTAGTCATTGATTTGTGTCTATCCATTTATCCATTACAGGGTGTGGGGTTCAAGTCTAGGAGAAGACAAAATAAGTTAGAGAAAGTTGTGGGAAGGACTAGGCTAAGCAACAAATGTATGTGTGACCACATGTACTAGTGCTAAGCTAAAAAAATGATCTCATATCTGTTGGTGGTTTGTATCCGGTCGAACCAAGGAAACAAGGGGACAAGAAGGACAAAAATTGTTGAGGATTAATGGGAAGGACTAAAGAAAATGCCTAGGAAAGGGTGTGACCACCTAGTACCATCATAAGCTAACGAAAACCACATGGTGGTGGGGTGTGGTGTTCGACCGGTTATGGGGAGACAAGGGTGTTAGCCTTATTTTTATATAAGTCGAACAAGAATGTCGTCGGTCGTCTTTGTAATAATTAGTCTTGTAATATAATAGGCTAGTCGGGTTCAACGGGCTTAGACTTTAAGCTAATATTGTCCATGTATCGGGCTTAAAGCCCAACACTGGCTAAGCCCGGCCCAATGAGAAAGTCCATACGTCAAGTTGGGCTATGAGACTATAAATAGAACCCTCTCCACACATGGAAAGGGTGTTGGTTGTCATTTGGTTTCACCTAGCAATCTAACCTTCCTTTCTTTCTCTCTACTTTCTCTCTCTATCTTCTTTCTCTTTTCTTTATGGCTTATCTAGCTTATTGGTTACTTATTATGTTGTGTTTGGATTCATAGTATTAGGGATAACAAGTGGTATCAATCGCCAAAGGGTTTAAGAAGTTTTTGATTCGTGGTTTTCAAACAAAACGCTCTATTTTTGCTTTCTAAAATCTACGGCTTATTTTTTTTAGCTTTTGTTTATTAAGCTTCTTTCTTTCTTAGCCTTATAGCTTATTTATAGGTTAAAACAACTTATTTTAGATTCATAATAGCTTATCTTAGTTTTGGAATTTTTTCGTTTTCTTTTAAAAAAACGCATTTGAAAATCATAAAAAGGTTAGATTTTTATGATAGAAACTTTGTAAAAGCTTAAGGTTAAGAGTCTAGCTTATTTGTGGCTTATTTTCTCTCATCAAAACAGCTTATTTTGCGAAAAAAATGTGGGTTTGATTTTGAATAATGCGGTTTATTACATTTTTTTAAGACTGCGGTTTGTGCATTCTTGCATACTGCGGTTTGTGTAACATTATATTTCTGCAGTTTATGATTGAACAGGGGCTACTATACACTGCGGTTTATGTCATTTAAGGGAACAAATCGCTGCCAAAAATTTTTTTCCACTGCGGTTTGTGCAATTAGGCTACTACGGTTTATGTAATCAAAGTCTACTGCGGTTTGTGTAATTTCAAGCTCACTGCGGTTTGTGACAATGTATTCCACTGCGGTTTGTGTAACGAAAATTCATACCATTTTCAGTTCAATCATTTTCGGTTCAACCAATTTCGGTAAACTCCAATTTCGACTTAAGACAATTTCGGTGAGATACAATTTGGGCACTTATTGTGACAATTCATTTGGACTTCTAAGACACGTAACAATACAAAAATTTCCAAAAAAAACAAGAACTTCAAATTACAATCAAACCACAATCTCAATCACTTCATAAAACTTAAGATCCAACATCCATTCATAACAACATCAAAATGTCAAATACCAATAAGAACTTGCAAACTCAAACATCAAATGCTCATCACAATGCCATCATGGAAGCAGGTGGTAAAGACCGTCCACGAATGTTAGTACCTGGTAACTACGTTCAGTAAAAATCCCGAATCAAGAGATACATCGACACCAAACCTAACAATGAACTCATTCACTATTGTCTTCATAATCCACCTTACAAATTCAAATGGGCTGAAAGAACAACTCCAGTTGCAGAAGGTAGTTCAGAAACCACTACAGAAGGGTACACGGAGAACTATAAGAATGTTTCACAAGACATAAGGAACCAATTAGATGCTGAAGCTAAAGCTGTTTAGATAATTTTCACAGCGATAGATAATGATATCTACTCCACAATTGATGCTTGTCCAAATGCATGTGAGATGTGGAAAGCAATTGAAAGGTTAAAACAAGGTGAATCAATTAATGTTCAAGATCTTGAAACTAATCTGTATTGGGAATTTGGAAAGTTTACATCCAGGGATGGTGAAACACTTGAATCGTATTACTCAAGGTTCTACAAGATAATAAATGAGCTTGTCAGAAGTTAGTGTGATGTTACCAATCATCATGTGAATGTCCAGTTCTTACTTCAATTACAACCAAAATGACAAAGGTTTGTGACACTTGTTAAGCAGAGCCAAGAGTTGAAGACTATCACCTACCACAAACTTTATGACATTCTGAAGCAACACCAGAATGAAATCAACGAGATAAGAGCTGAAAGACTAGCATGTACTACTAATCCACTTGCACTTGTTGCTCAACAACAACCAGTTTACCATCCTCAAAACTATCCTACTCACTACACTCAAAATTCCTCAACCAGACCACAATAAGCTGCTACCAGAAACAGAGGTAAAGCAATTGTCAACTCTTCTCCACCCACTTATGATTAAGAACCTAAAATGGTTGCTAAAGATGATGCATTGTCAAAGGAGAAGGAGATTGATAAACTCATGGCTTTAAGAAGAATATAATCTTTAAGACTCTAAGTGCACAACTTCTACCCACATGTGCAAAACAATTTCGAATCTCGATGCACATGTGTAGGGGAAGTTTTTCTTAAATATAAAACCATTAAAAATCATGTGTAATTTCTTTCGTAAAAGGTTTTATGGTTTCGATTGCTATACTCAACAGCCAATTAACTTACGACGTCGATAAAGTCATAAGGTGATTATGGTTAATTATAAGTCCTATGATCTAACCATAACTGGAGGGATCTACCCATAGACATTCAATAGTTAGATTAGAAGTCCTTAGGTATGATTGGAGATGCATGAGAATAAGGGAATAATGTAGACTAAGACATTTATCACCGGAACAATCACAACATGTTGGTAGTGATGATGTCTTTGTAAACATTAAAGGGGTTGAAGAATGAAAAAGAAATGTATGGATAAAGGGTGAATAGAAAGAAGCCCTCCACACAACTTTAGGCAGAAACCGGGTCAATACACAATCTATCAAAATCACAAAGATGATTGTTGGTATTAAAGAAAGTCATCAGGGACCCAGTGATCGCAATGCACACCCCTTCCTAGCCATTCGAGTTTCTCTATAGAGAGACTTATCTCATTTGTCACGGAGATACACACGTTATCTATTGACTTTCTCACTCCAAGATCGTTGATATTGAAAAGGTGCCAGTCAGCTCCAGCCTTCGATTACTAAAACCAAAGTGCACAAATCGAGTCTAGAGCCAAGAGATATCAAATTATAAATCTCATTAGGTCACAATTCATGTATATCATATGTTCTTCATCTATATACAATATTTGGTATCAAAGAGTCCTACGCATTATCCTTGAGATATTGCCAGAACATTCAGAGTGACACTCTTTAGTTTCACATTGACGAATGGAAATCCTTCCAGTGTCATCATCAAACAGCACTACTAGGGGTGTTCACGGGGCGATTCGGTCCCCCCTGGTTAGGTTGGAAGATTTTAAAACTATCCGTAGCGTGGGCGGGAATAATTTTACTATCCGACGCTTGAACGTACTAGGCGGGGAACCGGACATGCGGGTACCCGAAATTTGTATTGTGTGGCGGTTTACCGCGGTTCGGGTCACGGGTTAACCGTTTTTTGACGTTTTAATAAGAGTGTAAACGTTATCAAAAATAACTAGTCTAGAACATAAAAATGAATTTCTAGTAAAATTAAATGGACGTTGAATTAAAAGTCATATAAAACTTTAAAGTATTTCGTTACAATAAATTGCATTCAAAATATTCTATATAACGTATTAACAAAAAATATTACTCGACGTTATAGATTACAATCACATTAATCAATTTTCACACATAGATTTTTACAAATGTTTACTTTACGAGCGAAAAAGTCGTTATACAATAAAAGTATTGCAATAATCGGTTAATACTTGTACAATTATTTGAATATTAGTTAGAAAATAATCATGTATAATATGCACGGTTCGGTTCGGTTAACCGCGGATATCAAAAAGTAAAAACCGAAACCGAACCATTATAAGCGGGTTTTTTCGGTTTCGGTTTCTTCGGTTTTGGGTTTTTTTGGTTTCGGATTGAGCGGTTCGGCTCGGTTCGTCGGTTTCATGGTTTTTTTGAACACCCCTAAGCACTACGGTATGTGACTTGCAAGATTCTATATGAATCGAGCTTGTGCTAACTGGTTATCGATTTTGGTCCAGTAAATGAATTGACGAATTAATCAGAAAGATAGCAACTATCTGATTCACTCTTATCGTGTTGTTTGCTTTGAGACATTACGATAATGAGAACATGCAAACATGGTGAATCTAATGCATATGTGTTAGAAGATCCTATGCTTTAAGCTAGAAATCCTGTCAAGGAAGTTCTTCCAAATTAAACCTACCTGATAACAAGTTGTTCCTCACAGAACCAGAGGTTATAGCAACCAAATCTCAACGAATGACAAAGCCATATTCTTCCATATCTGCTTTTTAATACTAATATTCAAATGCAGGTACAAATGTCGGTGCTGCAGCTTCACTTCAGCTAAGTCAGATTCATTAGCACATGCTCATACTCAAGCTTCAAAAGTCATACGTTTAGCTTAAATGCAACAAGAATGTTATCGGTCAGAAAGCTCAAGTTCATGTCAAATTCAGCAACTTTGATAATCACGAACTTCCTCATCATTAAAGATATTCAATGTTAAATCAAGAATCATCTTCTGGAGAGATTGTTAACCAAAGAAACATTCAATAGAAGAGATCGTTAGCCTTGATGAATAAGAGGAGGTTGAAAGCTTTCAAGACAAGTATGAGCATGTCGGTTAAAAGCACAAGTTGATCAAGAAAATCAAATCAAGATGATTCAAGACAAGGAGATGATGCAAGATTAAAGATCTCAAGAACTCAAATTCAAAAGACGAAGGCTCAAGATCAAGATCATAAAGCATGAATGAACAAAGCCGTTACAAACAAGAAAAGACGAAGACGAGACCAAAGAAGGCAAATCTGAAGAGTCAAATCAAGATAACCTCTAACAAGAACGTCAACATTAGGGATATATAAGTCGACCTCAACATTAGGGGAGATTGTTAGCCTTATTTTTATATAAGTCAAACAAGAATGTCGTCGGTCGTCTTTGTAATAATTAGTCTTGTAATGTCATAGGCTAGTCGGGTTTAACGGGCTTGGACTTTAAGCTAATATTGTCCTTGTATCGAGCTCAAAGCCCAAAACTAGCCAAGCCCGGCCCAAGGAGAAAGTCCATATGCCAAGTAGGGCTATGAGACTATAAATAGAACCCTCTCCACACATGGAGAGGGTGTTGGTTGTTATTTGGTTTCACCTAGTAATCTAACCTTCCTTTCTTTCTCTCTACTTTATATCTCTATCTTCTTTCTCTTTTCTTTATGGCTTATCTAGCTTATAGGTTACTTATTATGTTGTGTTTGGATTCATAGTATTAGGGATAACAATACGTTATCTTTTTTCCTCAATATTGCAACAGATAAAAAGAAGTCGTCGGAATAGAAAAAACTAGTCCTTTAAAAAAACTCATTTTATCTACTTTTTAATCCTTTAAATCTTTTAAATTTTACACACAATTCTATATACACATCTAAAGAGTACTTTTTTATTACTTTCAAAAAACAGCAAGGATCCTAACAACTATGATCATTACGATCTTTACTTTCAAGACAATTCAAATAGGTATATCATATATGTGGTATTTTCAATAGGGCTGTAAACGAATCGGACGGATCCTTGTTTATGTTCGTTCATTTAATTTCAGCCAGACAAATAAACAGACGTGATCGCTTAAACGAACAAATTTTCTTGTTCATGTTCGTTTATTAAGAAACAAGGTTGTCCATGTTCGTTCATTAAGACACTAAACAAACATAAATGATCTAACATAAATGAACATAAAATTTAAAAAAATATACACAATATTGTGTTTTATAAGTGTCTAAGTAAAACAATTTTAAAACGATTTAATAAAAAGATACAATAGACAAACGTATAAATATATATGATCATCAACGAACGAATAATCGGACGTTCACGAACATAAATGAACGAACAAGACTTTTGTTCATGTTCGTTTATTTAACTAAATGAACAAGACGTATGTTTTACCTAACGGTTCACGAAATGTTCATTGAATGTTCAGTTCGTTTACAGCCTTAATTTTTCAAGCTTATGAACAATTTTAGGCATTGGGTAATCATGAAGCAAAGAGTTTGGGTCCTCATATTAGGAAGAAAATACCAGTGAATGAGAGGTTGTGGAACAATAGCTTTTGGATGATTATTTTTGCGACAAAAGCAATTCACCTAACTACCCGAATAAGGATTTTAGGCGAAGGTATCATATGAGTATTAGTCCTTTTTTAAAACAACAACCGGATGCTTTAGGTCGTTTAAGTATTAGTCATATCATGAAATGCACATAGAATGAAAAACAAATTTTGAGATAGGATAGTGCACAACGACCTTCGACAAGATATTGTGGAGCATCTTTGAAACCTTAGTCACTATTTAATTTTTTCAATATATCGTTATGTCTTTTTATGTAATTTTTTATTAATTAAATCTTAATTCTAGAATAATGTTGTTTATTTGAATAAAAAAATATGAGTCCACGAGTGTCCTGTAACTTGAGTTATGGAAGGGGGTGTTTTTTTTCTTTTTGTTAAATTATAAGTTCTGAGTTATAAGGGAAAAGTGTCAAGATGATAACATATTTTGCTATAACGCGAGCCCTATAGCTCTCTGGCGCCGATACTTTTCGAAATAGGTCTTTCATATTCCACTCACTAGAGGAAAACCAATTTTTGACTCAAATTTAAATAGCTTAACTAATGTATACCATGACCATTTTTGAACTACTTCCATGTTAGAATATACCTTGACCATTTTCAAACTCGAGACACCCGCCGAATAATTTTAAACCGTCACCATTATTAGAATATTCCTTTCAGGTTTTAGGCAGTGGCATCACTAAAAGGATTTTCAGAGCACATGATCACCAAGCTTGAAATATATCAAGACTTTTCTTTTACGCCATCAGGTCAGATCCAAAAGAACGGATGCGGATTATAGTTGAGGAAAATTATCCAAACTTTGCTCTTCACGTTTTGCTACACCGCACACAATAATGAAGAACCTTATAACAAACACCCATAAAAATAAATAATTATGGTATTCGGGTGTTGTGTTGGTAAGTGTGGCGACTAATCTTTCTTCTAATAAAATGTGAGCATATTTTAGTATATGTGTGACCATATGCGTGGAATCTTACTACTAGTAAAAATTACAAACTTCGTCTTTTTGGTTTACACACAGTAGCATATTTCGTCTTTTTTCAAAGTAAGTACATAAGACGTACCCGTGGTTGCCGATTCTTGCATTTTTAGTCCTTTCTTAACTCCATCGTTAGATAGAAACGTTATGAGCCGTCACGTGCATAAAACGTGAGGGCATTTTTAACTTTTCGCATGTCACAAATAACATAAACTTAAAATCACCCTACGAGGCATAAATTAATAATCAAAAAAACTTACCCCCAATTCAAACCCTAAAACCCTAATATCATATTCCCTTAATTTTCTCTACTTAAAGTTGAAGATGGGTAAATGTTAGTTATTAAATGTATATTATATTGTGATTTAAGTTTAATAATCTATCTTTAATTCTGCAATCCCTAGTTCATTAATATTTGTTGGGTTTTCCAATTGGTTCTTTAATTTTTAGCTACGTTGTACTTTAAACCCAATTTCTTAGCCAGTTAATGTTAGTTGTGAATTGTTTTTGTTGTTTAATTGGTTACATTGTTGTTGTTGTTTATGGGATTTCTAAGTAGTCAAGGTTTAGTTTTGAATTGTTGTTGTTTTAAACCTAATGTCTGCTAATATTGATTGTTCTACACGGGATTGAGGTTACATTAGTAGCATTGAGGTTCATCCAAACACCCTTTCGGAGTAAAATAGGAACAAGTCCACCACTGTTCCCTAGCATACTAAGATTAGGAAACAAATGAGTCAGCTTGAGGTCTTTGCATACATAATGTATCCTTGTGTTGTATTACCAATCACTTCTTATTTGCAGAAGTCATAATCACTAAGTCAGATATAAGCACTTAAGTAGTTGAGACAAGGTCTGGGGCAGTTGAGACAAGCACCAAAGCAGTTGAGACAAGCTTTAATGATACAAGGAAAAAACAAAAGGCAGTTCAAAAAGTTACCTTAAAATCTACAAGTAGTTCAAAATCATAGATGTGTAAGTGGTATTTGAAAACCAATTCTCATGAAAATTCTAAAAGCAACGAGGATTCAATATTTGATGACCAGATTTATGTTATTCAACTTCCATCAAAATATGTTAGGGCTAGCAGTCTTTTTAAAGCTAAAACATAATCAAGCTCTAAAATTCTTCAAGATAAAAAAACCTCCTAGCTCCAAACATCTTAAATCTAAAACATGTTTAAGGTCCAAAACTTATCAAGCTAAACTGAGGTCCAGCTCTAAAGATCTACGAGGTAAACTAAGTGCAAGCTCTAAAACTCTTCATGTTTCAACTAAAAGGCCACCTTCAATAAGAAATTGCATACTAGGCCTTGAAGTAGTGAGTACTTGGGATCTAATTGGTAATATGTCTTTTGTAATAAGAAATCCCAAAGATGGTGTATGAGCAAGTGAAGATGTTGCCATGAAAGGGAAAAGAAGTTTATGTGTCTTCAACTTTTGTGGAAAGCTTTATGTATATTCATTTGGTATTTGAAAAAATTGTGGTCTGTATGGGTTGAAAGAATTATGGTCTGTATGGGTTGTATCTCATCTTTTGGGTGTTATCTAATGTATGATAATTTTATCTATCTTTTGGTGCTTATTTGCTTTTTTATATTCTTATTTTGAATTGGTGACTTGTTGATTATAAATGGTCATTTTAAATTGGTGACTTGTTTATTATAAATGGTGACTTGTTGATTATAAATGGTCATGTTAACTTTTGTTAGTCAAAATAAATACTGGTACAACACTACTTATCACAAAAAGGGGCAGTGCAGTGGATTTGGGATCTAATTGGTAATATATCTTTTGGAATAAGAAAGCCCAAAGATGGTGTATGAGCAAGTGCAAATGTTGCCATTAAAGGGAAAAGGAAGATGGCGCATGAGCAGTTTCTGTGTCTTTAGCGTTTGTGGAAAACTTTATGTATATTCATTTGGTAGTTGAAAAAATTATGGTTTGTACGGGTTGAAAGAACTATGGTCTGTATGGGTTGTATCTCATCTTCTGGGTGTTATCTAATGTATGATAATTTTATCTATCTTTTTGTGCTTATTTGCTTTTTTATATTCTTATTTTGAATTGGTGACTTGTTTATTATAAATGGTGATTTGTTGATTATAAATGGTCATGTTAACTTTTGTTATTTAAACTAAATACTGGTACAACACTACTTATCACAAAAAGGGACAGTGCAATAGATTTGTGTAACACCCCCAAAATATATGGCAGCGGAACGATAACCGAAGGCGCTACTTTATAATACATAAGCACAAGATAATAAAGAACGAACTCTACATGAGTCGTTTAAAGATAACCTCGTTGTTTCATTGAACTAAATAAGTTAAAAATAAGTTTTCCCAAGTTTGCATCAACTGGAAATCATAGTTTAAAAATACGAGGACAAGTAGTGCATGAAAAGTCCATGAAAATGTAGTCTTGAATGCATGAAGACCCAAAGCACTTGAATTACGCATTAGCAAGTTAAGCACCTAAGAAATACATGCTTAAAAATGTCAACATAAAGTTGGTGAGTTTATAGGTTTAAGTAAGTGTTGTTCCCACTTAGTTAGTGAACAATAACTACAAAGTTATCATTAACTAACTCATGGCTAGCAAGTAATGTAAACAATTTATTCTTTGAAAAGATTTGTGTATGTAAATATAACTAATAAGTAAAAGACACAAAAATAACTTTTCAACGTTTAACTCTTTTATTAAAAATTATACCCCATTGTATGCAGAACTACAATGGGGATTGAATGACAATGTGTGTGTGTGATCTCCTCACTAATAACTTTGCATAAACCTAAAGTGTTATGCAAAGCTAACTACTATACTAACCAACTGAGCTTGCTCAGGGACTTAGTAGATTTGGAATGAGTAGTTGTCGGGTTTGTGAAAGTTTGACTTTCTAATGCACAAAACGGTAACATCGACTCGTTACAAGAGTTCTATATTATATACTAGGTGGGTCACACCCCAATAGGTGATAAGCATTAATCCCAATTCTAATACGCTATAAGTACATTTGTAAAACTTTGTCTCTATTACAATTTCTATTCTAAGTATGGGACAAATGATCTTTCTAAGTTCAGTCCTGACACTAAACTTGTCTTATACCCTCTTCAGGATAAGTTGACTTCAGGAGATAAGAGCTTAGACTTATCTGCTTTCAAACTATCCCGACTATTCTTCAGTCTCTTGTCTTCAGGGTCTTCTAGTTGTTGGAGATTGAATGGGGCTCAGTAAGTCTATTTCCATAACTTAAGGAACCCTTGGCACCTTCTTCTTTACTCAGGTTTTATTCTCTGTGTGTACCACCTCCTCACTGAATGCTAGAGTCTTTCTTGTAGACTCAGGCTGAGCATCTTGAAGGTAACTCACTGAGCGACTATTCACTCAGTGACCTTGAATTGTTAAAGGATATTTATACTTAGGATATTTTGTATTCAAATCCTAAGAGAAATATCAGTGGGCAACGAATGGCCTAACAATCCCCCCTATTTAGATATAAATATAGCCTAAGTGTTTGTCAGTGTGAGTGAGTAAATACAGCTTCTTCTCACACTGAGTCTAGAAAGCAATTAAGGTATACTTGTAACAAAAAGTACTTCATTGATAATAATAAAGCGGTCAAATAACACGAACCCAACCACACCGCGTATGGCGTCATAAAATCTCGCGCCATGGCTACTAGTCCATGTTATACGTGTTAGCCTTATTTTTATGAGGAATACTACACCCACAAAAAGCTTACAAAATTATTTTCACATAATGATTTGTCAAATAAATATGAAGGGTAAAAAGGTAAAAAAAGATATCATAAAGTAACATGATTGGACCAAAATACTTGCCAAGTCATTATGTGAATATTTTTTTGTAAACTTTTTGTGGATATAGCATTTCTCTATTTTTATATAAGTCGAACAAGAATGTCGTCGGTCGTCTTTGTAATAATTGTTAGCATGGCAGATTAACATTATCCAATCAATAATTAGTTGTTATATTGATTAGTCAATCAATTACTAATCATCTAGTCATTGATTTGTGTTTATCCATTGATTAGTGTCTATCCATTTATCATTGCACCTCTATAAATTGTAATCTATGATTAATGGAATAACACACACAAAGTTTCACTATTCTTACATGGTATCAGACGCCATTGTAGATCCTCAAAAACAGTAACCTTTTATCACAAAATAGCTGTCCTCCGGTCATCGGCAACTTGCCGATGATTCGGAAGGATCCCAATCATACCTTTTCCTATTCTCTTATTAGTTTTCATATTCAATAAATCCAGTGTCTCGTATGCTTGGGCTCTCTCTAGAAAAATGAGGACCGCCAAGTTGAAATTAATCTGATCAACCCTCTCCCAACCATCACCATCGTCAACTCTCACCAAACCATCTAGTTGAAATTGCAAGCCATCAATCAACAAAACTTATCTTTTATTCTTTGTTTTATAATCGGAGATCATTGATATTTTTCAAAAATAGTTGGTCAAAAATTTGCGCTCCTACCTAAAGGCAATGCAAGCCACGCAAAGGAGGATGCCGCAAGCAGCAAAACAACTATGCCGGCGAATACAATTATTCTTCCGTCTCAACAAACAACAAAGAAGATGCTAAAAGAAGTAGCGCTTTTCAACTTATGTAGCGGAGATAATTTGTAGTTTTCGAAAATAGTTGGTTGATAAATTGTCGCTCCTACCTAAAGGCAAAAAGCCATGACGTAAAAATAAACGTCACGCAAAGGAGGAAGCCGCAAGCAATAAACCACTATGCCACTAAACACAATTATGTTTCCGCTCAAATAAACAACGAAGAAGATGATAGAAGAAGAGGCTTTCAACTTATGTTCCAGTTTGTCCGTCGAGAAACCTCCCGTTCAAACTACGGGGGAGTGTTAGCATGGCAGATTAACATTACCTAATTAATAATTAGTTGTCATATTGATTAGTCAATTAATCATCTAGTCATTTATTTGTGTCTATCCAGTTATCCATTGATTAGTGTCTATCCATTTATCTTTGTACCTCTATAAGTTGTCATTTATAATTAATGGAATAACACACATAAAGTTTCACCATTCTTACATGGTATCAGACGCCATTGTAGATCCTCAAAAGCAGTTGCCCTTTATCACAAAATAGCTGTCCTCCGGTCATCGGCAACTTGCCGATGATTCGGAGGGATCCCAATCGTACATTTTCCTATTCTCTTATTAGTTTTCATATTCAATAAATCAAGTGTCTCGTATGCTTGGTCTCTCTTTAGAAAAATGAGGACCGCCATGTTGAAATTAATCTGATCAACCCTCTCCCAACCATCACCATCGTCAACTCTCACCAAACCATGTAGTTGAAATTGCAAGCCATCAATCAACAAAACTTATCTTTTATTCTTTGTTTTATAATCGGAGATCATTGATATCTTTCAAAAATAGTTGGTCAAAAATTTGCGCTCCTACCTAAAGGCAATGCAAGCCACGCAAAGGAGGATGCCGCAAGCAGCAAAACAACTATGCCGATGAATACAATTATTCTTCCATCTCAACAAACAACAAACAAGATGCTAAAAGAAGTAGCACTTTTCAACTTATGTAACGGGGATAATTTGTATTTTTCGAAAATAGTTGGTTGATAAATTGTCGCTTCTACCTAAAGGCAAAAAGCCATGACGTAAAAATAAACGTCACGCAAAGGAGGAAGCCGCAAGCAATAAACCACTATGCCACTAAACACAATTATGTGTCCGCTCAAACAAAGAACGAAGAAGATGATAGAAGAAGAAGAGGCTTTCAACTTATGTTCCAGTTTGTCCGTCGAGAAGCCTCCCGTTCAAACTGCGGGGGAGTGTTAGCATGACAGATTAACATTATCCAATCAATAATTAGTTGTCATATTGATTAGTCAATCAATTAGTAATCATCTAGTGATTGATTTGTGTCTATCCATTTATCCATTGATTAGTGTCTATCTATTTATCTTTGTACCTCTATAAATTGTAATCTATGATTAATGGAACGTGGTCGCTAAGCCATTCTGAAATGTACAAAAGCTTGAAAAAGACTTGAAGGTGGAATGAATTTTGGTTTTGAAATTGTCCGACATAGATGCATATGTAAAATTAGAAGCAATATGTGAATAGGATTATGAAGCTATAATATTAACCATTTCCATTAAGGCATGTATTCACATATAAAATTTCTAAATACGTGCATTTCTGAGAATTATTTTATTTTATCGTTATTATTAGTTTTACATTCACTACAACAAAAGCCCCTTTCCCCAGCGCGTTTTCCCCCAGCAACATATGTCGCTGGGGAAAAGTCGCTAAACGACAAAATACTCCGACGTGGCAGATTATTCGTGAAGTTCCGAGTGTGGGTGGAACTTTAGATATGGTACGAGTTAAGTTAAATATAACTTCTATCAAATTGGCGCAGATTATTCGTGAAGTTCCGAGTGTGGGTGGACGCATTAGCTTGTCGACATGGCTAGATCTAGAAAATATAGAACAAGATGGCCGTCAAAGTAGATTTGAAGCTAAAATGCAGGTAAATTTCCTTATTATTTCTACATACTATTAATGGCTGGTTGCAGATTCTTTCATCTCTCGATGTTAAATGTTAACATAACATCCTATGGTGATAGATTTGGTCTTGGCTAGATTTTGTATATGTCTATATGTTGAGAACAAGATTCATGTGAAGACGACAATTCAAAGATTCTTATCATTTCGTTTATAAAAATATAATTAAATATTTGTCACGATCTTCAAAATTTTTCACTAAACGATTGATGATTTAAGATATATTATGTTTAGAAAAGAGGTGAAACTGGGTTAATTTCTTATTTGATATAAAAAATGTATGAAAGAAAGTTTTGGTACGTAAATAATATCTTCTTCATCACAAAATACATGTTAAAGTGGATATAAAAGGAAGGTTCATGTTGATTAAGTCTTAAATTGTAATTAATGTAAGTTTTAGCCATAATGGATGTTTATTAAAGGGCAAATGTCACGAAAAGTTACCCGACTTAAGGGTCATTTTTAATTAAGGTATCACACTTTTTTTTTGCTAAAAAGGCGTCCGACTTATATTTTTGGCCAATTTGGGTATTTCATTAAAAATATTTAACGATAATCCGTTAAGTTTTACATTTCAAGTCCACCGGCCACTACCACCACCACCAATAATCTTTGCCACCACCTAGGCGTTGTACCAAAAGCCATAGGCTAATTTAATTAACATGAAAATCTCATACATGATTTATGCAACGACATGTCATCTTATGAGCAAATAGCCAAATATGAGAGAACTTAGGAGTGTGGAAATAAAGTGACGAACTTGAAGTGGTTAATTGGAAGAGTTGACCAATGTTAATATCAGTCCATTGTTACTCAATGTTGTTTCCTTAAAATTCACTCGTTATTGTCATCTAAACAAGTAGGTACGAAGTCTGATCATTTGTTAGAACCATTCTACATAACATTAATAGGTAACAATTATCCCTAATAATACTAGTTTTAATGCCCGTGCACGCACGAGGCTTAGACATTATGTTTTTTTTAAATATATGTATAATTTTTATTTTTTCTGTTTTATAAGTTATGTTATAAAGTATTATTGAAATCATATGAATATAATAGATTTATTAAATTATTTATATATTATATAAACTTGAGGATAGTTAGTAATTTTTTTCTTTTAATTTACCTGTTTTCTGACTCGACATTATGAGCCGACTAATACCAGCGAAACTACCCTTTTAGGTAGCCCGAAGTCGGCTCAAGTGAACTTCCGAGGCCACAAGGGGATTAATTTTCTCCTCGATATATTCGAACCATTCACCTCCATGTACTTGATATTGTATATGTTTAATGATTATAGTTAAATGAGTGTGTCATCTATACTTAGGATTAATGGTCATACTTTGTGTTAAAACATGTAAAATTTTAGCTTCACAATCGAATTTAAAAGCATCAAGTTGAATTATCAAAAACGTCAATATTCATAGAATATAGAAAACTAAAAAAACTCAAATAATTATTATGTTTTGTGCATATAATATGTTTTGGTCAAACAAAGATTTACCGATTGTAAATCTTCAATACATATAAAAATGTAAAAAGAGTTTCACCCATTTTTTCCGTCATCAACACTTTTTTAAGATATAAAAGTGGCCTAGATTGTTGTATATGATTTATAGGCATACACACATGTCAATGGAATAAAAACTATTTGAAATTTTTTAAAAAGAGTTTTACCCATTTTTTCCGTAATCAACACTTTTTTAAGATATAAAAGTGGCCTATATTGTTGTATATGATTTATAGGCATACACACATGTCAATGGAATAAAAACTATTTGAAAAATTTTAATGTTAGAATTTTAGTATATATTAAACTAAAATAAAAAAATACAATTTTTTCAAACCTATCAATTAATAGTTAGAAAACAATTTTTCTTTATTTATGATATTTTATGTGTTTTGGTGTTTTTCTATTTGATTTTACAATATAATTTCAGGTCGCCAATGAAAAGTCACCAAAAAGTTTTCGGGCAGATTTGTGGTGTGATTATATACTGTTAACTATTTGTTTGGAGGTAAAAAAAATGTTTACGTTTGTTGTATTTTAAAATATAAAGTCTAGGGGAATAATGTTTAAGGGGTTATTTGTTTATTTTTTAAAGTTATAATAAAATTTGTAAATTTATAAATTTACACTTAACTCTATACAATTTATTTAAAATTAAAAACCACTAAAGTTTTATTAATTACCTCCTCTTTTTTCAAGTTTTTTTTCCACAAATTTGACACATATATTTTTATGAGTTTTTTTTTCTCCATCATATTTCTCCACGAAAAAATTTCAATTTTGACCAAATTGATTTAATTTTGACTTTTTATTGACCAATCAGATCGCACGATTTTGCCTACGTGGCAAAATCAAGCGTTCTGATTGGTCCAATTTTTTAATTCATAAGATTCAATTTGATAGAAAACTTCAAAATGATGTAATTCTTTTATTATATAAAAGATTAGAAGGTGAATTCCTCCATATCCTTGTATTCATCACTAACCATGTTTATATATAGATGAGTCTTAAGACTATACAAGGAAAACAGCAATCACAATTATTGATACATAATTGCTAATGTCAATCAAGACAATCACAATTAATGATAATTGCTAATGACAGCTAATAAATAAGTGAAAAGTCTCACATAAACCAATTCATCTGAGATTTTATAATAATTATCAAGAGAGTCACTTTTTAAAACCTAATATAAAGTGTTTGGCTTTCCTTGCATATAATCATGATACCTAAAAAGATGGTGATTTACGGTGGTGATGAGTGGGGTTGGTGGTGGAGGTGGTGCTTGGTAGTGATGGTGGTGGGGAGGCTTGGTGGTGGCGAAGATGATTGGTGGTGGTGGTAGTGGTCGGTGGACTTGAAAGGTAAAACTTAACGGATGATCGATAAATATTTAACGAAAATACCCAAATTGACCAAAAATATAAGTTGAGTGTCTTTTTATGCAAGAAAAAAAACGCGATAACTTGATTGGAAAAATGACCCTTAAGTTGAGTACTTTTTTATGTCATTTGCCCTTTATTAAATGTGTTTTTTGATATAAAAGGAAAACATATGTTCATTTAATGCACGTTATCATGTGCCAGTGGGCACATATTAGCAAAACCCATTTTTATTTAAAATATTCACGCTTAATGTTTTGTTTCATTAAGGCATTTTCGTGATTGTTAAATTGGACACGACCCAAATTGAAAGCTTGAGAGGTTAATTAGTTGTTTAACCTGTAAATTGTTTTGACTTGATATGATCAAGGAACCACCATACTTTCTCGGCTAGGTCCATCACTGATTGTAGCAATTAAATAGGTCTGTATAGTATATGGATAATTTTTAATCGAGAGAATTATCTACTGATTTACGTATACAGATATATAACCACAAAAACCAATATACTAAATTGTTGTGCATGAATACGGATCGTGCACCTTTGCAAGTTTCAATTTCGTGAATTCGCGATCACCTTAAAAACATAGAAAACTAAAGTTTTTTCTTTTGTGTGATTAGAGTTTTGGACTTTTGGTGTAGGAGATTTTGAGTTGCTATGGAGCAACAACTATCGATCGGTTGTTAAGATGGGTGTGCAGTACTACGAACTTGTTGATGTTTGGCTTGAACCATTATGCATTTTGGTGTTATCTCTCTAGCTCATTAATTGACTCTGTATACGTTATTGACTTACTGAGGATGTATTTTGCTTGAATTTAACATGTATCTTGTAGAATTTATTAGAACATGTTATTGACTCTTTATACGTTATTGACTTATTGAGGTGTTATCACAATTGACACCACTATATGGTAATAAAAAGATATAAACGTGCACTTATTTTGTTGTTATTGATGTTAAACATACCTTACTTAGTTGATTCGTGAAAAAGATAACACCACTCCCCAATAGACGTGCGCAAACCGGTTAACCAGTTCGGTTCGGTTTTAGTCAAACAGAACCTGTTTCGGTTAACAAACCAGTCGAAACCGGTTTAGGGAAAACCGGTTTAGGGAAAACCGGAACCGGTTTGAAACCGGTTTGGGGTGCGGTTTTTGTCGAACCGGTCCCTCAGTTTTATCTTGGTTAGCATCAAAGAGTTTGATCTCAGAGCATAAGAAATTATGTTGAGATGCAGAAAGCCCTTTGGTTAGAATGTCTGCAAGTTGGTGTTGTGAGTCTATCCAAATAGACTCAATCACACCAGCTGTAATTTTATCTCTGACCAAGTGCAGGTCTATCTCTAAGTGTTTAGTCCTCTCATGAAAAACACGGTTTGGTTCAATTTTGATTACAGCTCTATTGTCATAATTTTTTTTAACTGGTAAGGTATTATGAATCTCCAAGTCCTTTAGGATCTTTAAAACCCAAACTATTTCACAAATCACAGAGGCCATTGCCTTATATTCTACCTCAGCAGAAGATGTGGCAAGGGTCTTTTGCTTCTTACTTTTCCAAGAGACCAGAGAGTTCCCAAAAAACATGTACCCAGTGACAGATTTCCTGGTAGATGAGCATTTGGCCCAGTCTGAGTCAACATAAGCCTTGAGACTTAGGTCAGTCCCCCTACTAAACCCAATGCCTTTACCAGGGGAGCCTTTTAGGTATCTAAGTTTCCCAATCAATTTCTGATAGCCAGTGAGATCAGTTAGAGGGAGATCTGGTTTCTCAACTGTTCTCTTTTTCTTTTTCCTTTAACAATGTCTAAGACCACAACATTGGCTTCAATGGGAGTACAGGCTGGTTTGCTTGCAAGCAAGCCATACTCAGCCAATACTTCAAGACAATACTTTCTTTGGTTCAGATATAAGCCAGTATCAGTATCCATAACTTCAATGCCCAGCAAGAACTTAAGTTTCCCTAAGTCTTTGATCAAAAATTTAGTTTTTAGAAATTCTTTGAACTTGTTAATTTCATAAATGTTGTTCCCAGTAAGAATTATATCATCAACATAGACTAACAGGGCAATAAAAAGTTCCCCTTTTGATTTAACAAAGAGGGAATAATCACTCTTAGACTGTTTAAAACCATTTTCTTTCAAGGTAGCAGTAAGCTTTTCATTCTATTTTCTAAGGGCATGTTTTAGTCCATATAAGGACTTGTTTAGTTTGCAAACTCTTTTGTCATCTTTATTAAAGTAGCCTTCGGGAAGGGACATGTAAACATCTTCATCAAGATCACAATAAGGAAGGCATTGTTAACATCTAGCTGGAATATAGTCCAGCCCTTATTCACAGCTAAAAAACAAGACACCTAACACTGGAAATTTTGACAACAGGGGAGAAAGTCTCCTCATAATCAATACCCTCCCTTTGGTTAAACCTTTGGTCACTAGCCTGGCCTTATACCTTTCAATTTCCCCATCAGATTTCAACTTAAGTTTGAACACCTATTTGTTATCAATGGCCTTTCTCCCTGCTGGTAATTCAGTTAAAGTCCGGGTATTGTTTTTGTATAAGGCCTCTATTTCAGAGTTCATAGTAGTTAACCAATTTTTATCTTTTGAGGCCTCATAAAAATTCTTTGGTTCAATACTTTTGTTAAGGGCAGATGTAAAGCAAAAATTTTCAAAGGAAAGTTTTGAGTAGTTAACTACTTTTTCAATCCCATACTTAACTTTCCCTTTGACAACATAATCTTGAAGTTTCTGTGGTAATACAATACTTCTTTTAGATCTTCTAATGACATTGTCATTTTCTGGAACTAAGTTACCCTCAGAACCACCATTAATGTTCTCATCATGATTGATTTCAACATTGTTTTATAATGTTGCAGATAAGAGACTGCCCTCATTACTTTCTTGCTCATGTTTGGAAACTACATCTGTATCAGATGCCCCCTCAGATTAATCCTTAGAGAAGATAGACTGAGAGTCATCTGTGTCAGATGTGCTACCAAAGACAGGAGTATCATTAGTGTAATGGTGAAAGTCATCATAGGGTAGATTATGAGATGTGTAGGGAGAATCAAAGAAATTAAGGTGATCTATATTCTCATAATCATTTGGTAAAGTTTTTTCAGTTTTGCTCATATTAAAATAAAGGAAAGATGTTTTCATAAAACTTGACATCCCTTGAGTAGAAAATATGTTTATCCTTAAGGGACAAAAGTTTATAAGCCTTCTTGTGAGCAGCATACCCCAAGAAAACACTTTTGACAGCCCCGCTACTTAGTTTATCTGAGTTATTAAGGACAGTAGAGAAACAAAGGCATCCAAAACATCTCACATTACTTAAAGAAGGTTTATACCCAAATAAAATCTCAAAAGGGGACTTACCTTGAAGTACTGATGAGGGAAGTCTGTTAATTAGATGTGTAGCAGTGAGTACACATTCAGTCCAGAGATACAATGGAACTCCTCCCTAAAAAGAAGAGATCTAGCCACATTCAAGAGGTGCTTGTGCTTCCTCTCTGCAACACCATTTTGTTGTGGTGTGTAAGAGCATGAATGACACCCCTTGAATCAAAAAATTGTTCAAGAGTTTTGTTAACAAACTCAGAACCATTATCACTTTTGAAAACCTTGATTTTAGTATCAAACTGAGTCAAAAACAATTGGTAAAAAGACATAATATATTGACCAACCTCAGATTTGTTTTTTAACAAATAGACCCAAATTGCTCTTGACACATCATCAACAATGGTGAGAAAGTACTTATACCCATCCCTACTAGTGACTCTGTATGGCCCTTAGACATCAAGGGGAACAACCATAACTTTAATGAACAGTGAATCTTCCTCAACAAGGCATCATTAACAGCACCAAAACATGAAGATCGTAGCAGCAAGGACGTGAAACCTTAATTGTTAAAACCAAAAATTACTCTTGTTGCTTTACTGAATTTAGGTTTGCTGAAACCTTAGATTTACCGAATTTACCTGTTCACCTAAAACGAATAAAACCTTGTAGATCCTAGATATCACGAGCCACATGGCTTTGGTACCACATGTTGAGAATTGTTTAAGCTCGAGTCTGTTTAGAACTTATCTAGGATTAATAATAACAAAGATTGATATAGCACAACGAAATTCAAACAAAGAATCAATGCTATTAAACAAGGTTTTGCATTCAAACACCAAGCCCTAATTCTATATGATCAGTATAGAACGATTACCTAATTGTAACAGGGTCAAAGACCTTGAGGCTACACCAAACCAACTAGACATCTACATCTTTACTTGTGCACACACAATCACACAAAAACAATGTCTAGGAATCTCTTTATATATAGAGCCCATAAGACTTACAAAGGAAATCTAATTGTATTAGGAAACTAAATCTGTCCTAATCTTTGATCTTTTTCTTTTAAGCAAATCTTTTAGAATCCTCCATCTTTTGTCGAATTCCATATTGTCGACTTTGATCCTTTTGTTTCATTCTTTATCCTTTTAAGGAAGTTCTTTTGTATCATCAAATCAATAATTCCCAACAATCTTCCCCTATTTGATGATGACAAAACAAACACTGATTCTAAGATAATCCATAGTAGCTTAATCTTCAGCAATCTTCATCTTCAAATCTGATCTTCCATGAATGAAACAGTCTTCCCCTTAACTTAAGATTTCCTTTGAACTTGTTGATACTTCTTCAACACACTGAAGTCATAAACTCTTATTCCATGCCATGCCACCACACTTAATAAGTTGCAAATCATATCATATCATCTCTGTAACATCTTCCCCTTTTTGTCATTATCCATTAGGGGACTATGAACATATGCAACTTTGATCTTTACAACTACAAACCATATATCAAACTTTTAATCTAAGCTTTTCAATGTCTCAAATTACCCTCCATGATGCATAATAAGATAAATCAATTCAAGCAGTGGAAACTTAAACTAGCAGTAATAATAATGACTTCGTAGTAGTAAAAATCAAAACCTTCCCCTCAAGTGGTGCATGTAGCATATCCAAATGGTTAAACACTTTATCATATGCTTCCCCTAAAACCAATATGTTAACCATCTCTTGAATCTCTTATTCTGATTGCTCTTTGTAATGACTACTGATGGAGAAAACTCAGTATTAAAAACTTGATGCTAAAGTAGAATAACCCAAACTTGTGTCTTATGTCTTGTACTATCCACGTGACTCCAAACTCATACATAATTCCTTGAAGTATAAGTAGACCTCAATCTCTTGACAAAATCCTCATTTATCCTCAATTAAATGAGACACTGAGCACTACAACGTAACTCCTTTAAGTGATAGCAAATGGGCGCATTGAGCACCAAAAGTTTGTAGATCACACATCGCTAGATTTTTGCAAGTCTTTGTCAACATCGATTTTAAGCTCGAACAAGTTATCTTCAAAGTCATAATCCAACGAAACTCGACTTTAAGATATGATAAGAACACGCACTCGTAAAAATCCCACTTCAACGTCAAATAAACAATAAAGAATTATCCCCGTAATAATTTCTTGTAATTATTCTTGAAAATAGCCTTTTAAACATTGTAGCATGATTAGGGAAGAAAGAAGAACAAGCAGTAGTAAATAACAACTAGCAGTAGTAACTGCTTTTATCATTAAGCAGCATTAACTTACTACTGTTTCTTCTTAAATTGGCAGCACTTACTTATTCTTGGTAGTACTAAGTAAACTGGCAGTATTAACGTTGCATTGGCAGCATTAAGTTCAACAACAGCAGTAACCTTTTAATACCAATGAACAGTACTAAATAAGACTTTCAATACCAATTAAATCATACTAGCTTATACGTAATGACCTCATTCAATTGGTCCATAGATAACCTGTACTTCATCTTCCTTTAAGCATACAATCCAGTAGAATTAATACCAATTAGTATTCACAGCAAATATCAACCTGGAATCGTACCAAAGACTTCTCAACATAAACCCTAGCAGCAGTTACCAACTGTTTTAAAACTTCAGCAGTACAAACGATAAAATCATGATAATAAGAACGTATAAACAATCAAACCTGCACCACCATAACTATCACATTAAACCAAACCCTAAATCAACATATTAGGGTTTCGAACCATGTAACCACTGATTTTGTCGACTTATTATTTAGCCAAGAATAAAGAACTGTGATTCACTCAAATACGCTGAACAGACAACCTTTATATTAATATACATGTGATTTAAAACCTCCACAAATCACAGGTTTAAGTCGACTTCAGTTTAGGGTTTATTGTATCACAGGTTGTTCTCCAAACGCAGGTTCTAGACTATAATAGATGCTGATTGTAACTTTTATTCGCAGCAACACAATCAAGCAATAAAATATATCAGTAAAGAATCACTACCAAGAAACCTGCATATAAACCAAACTTCTGATAAGGTTTGGTTAGTCGTTTAAGAGCAGCAAAACAACCATAACTTTAATGAACAACGAATCTTCCTCAACAAGGCATCATTAACAGCACCAAAACATGAAGATCGTAGCAGCAAGGACGTGAAACCTTAATTATTAAAACCAAAAATTACTCTTGTTGCTTTACCGAATTTAGGTTTGCTGAAACCCTAGATTTACCGAATTCACCTGTTCACCGAAAACGAATAAAACCTTGTAGATCCTAGATATCACGAGCCACATGGCTCTGATACCACATGTTGAGAATTGTTTAAGCTCGAGTCTGTTTAGAACTTATCTAGGATTAATAATAACAAAGATTGATATAGCACAACGGACTTTAAATAAAGAATCAATGTTATTGAACAAGGTTTTGCATTCAAACACCAAGCCCCAATTCTATATGATCAGTATAGAACGATTACCTAACTGTAACAGGGTCAAAGACCTTGAGGTTACACCAAACCAACTAGACGTCTACATCTTTACTTGTGCACACACAATCATACAAAAACAATGTCTAGGAATCTCTTTATATATAGAGTCCATAAGAGTTACAAAGGAAATCTAATTGTATTAGGAAACTAAATCTTTCCTAATCTTTGATCTTTATCTTTTAAGCAAATCTTTTAGAATCCTCCATCTTCTGTAGAATTTCATATTGTCGACTTTGATCCTTTTGTTTCATTTTTTTATCCTTTTAAGCAAGTTCTTTTGTATCATCAAATCAATAATTCCCAACACTTACCAAGAGATTCATCCGCTTCTTTTGCAAGAGATTTGAAGTCTCGAACAAATTTGGATGCTTCTTTCAAAAATTGTATTTCAAAATTTTGCACTCTAGTGTCAACTTGGTCAACGATAGGGAAAATTTCATCTTTTATAATTTTGCGAATCTCTTAGTGAACAGAAGACGACCAATTGCGTATATCTAAAGTCATATTTTGTTTGACAACACGTTGAAGAATCACAATGGTGTTTTTTACCTCATTTAGAAATTTTTGTGCAACACTTGATGTAGTATCATCCGAAAACTCTTCATTTGGTATTGAAATTGATTTCGAAACATTGGCCGTTTTGGAAGTATTTGAAAAATACGGCTCTTCATGTGACTTGGCCGTTTGAGAAACAAAAACCCCCGAAAGATGATTAATCTTTGTATAATTTGCTGGTTTTATTTCTTTGTTCAATTGTTTCATTTTTAAGCGACTCTCTTGTGCAAGTTCCAGTGTCTCCTCCAAATCATGCACAGCAGAAGGATCATGCTTTTCTAATAGAACTTTGCCATTATACAAACTCTGTTGTTTCTGTTGAGCTTGCTTGAGATAACAAGGATTTTGATATCCCAAAGCCATTTTCTGTTCAGTGTGGTAAAACGAGTCTGGCTTAGGTGAAAGCATGTGCATCGTTTGAATCGGTTGACCCGTTTTGACCAAAATATTATATAATTCCTTTATTTTATTCTCAAGCTGGATTTGTTTATCAAGAAGCTCGTCTTCGCGTATTTTGAAATCAGACTTCAACCTTTTCATTTCTTCTTGAAGAGAAGAAATGGTTGACTTATCCTTTGAAAGCTAGTTATTTAAATTTGAAATTTCCTCATTCAAAGCCGTTATTTGTTTACATGAATTTAAGTAAAGTGCATTTATCTTTTTAGTAAGACATTGCTCTTGATAAACAGACTTTTGATAACACCTTTCAAGTTTGTTATATTTTTCTTGACTAATTTCAAAACACTTTCCTTGATTTTTACATCTAGCAAGCTTAGTGGTCAAATCAACATTAGTTTCTCTCAACTTTCGATTGACCGTGTTGACTTTCTCAACTTCAATTGCCAAATTATTATATAATTATTCAAAATAAGCACGTGTTTCCTCAACAGTTGCAGGATGTTGTTCTACTGTTCCCCCACTTTGTTCCACACTAGAAACCTCAGAAATAACATTACTGTCATTCTGTTGTACTTGGTGTGGTTATGGAATGGGCTCGAGTAGCTCAGTATACTGCTCCTCTTGAGTAAACATATTAAATATCTCATCATTATAGCAATTATCATGGAGTTGTACCTCAGCTGATCCGTCTGAGTCATAGACGGGAGCTTTGTCAGTCTGAGTACCCGATGTCGATGCTTGCTGCAAATTAGCCATCAAAATGCAGTTTGCATTGACTTCCTCAATCTCATCAAGATCCGCTACAGCAACCATCAAATCAAACTCTTCCCCTTGTAGTTGGATTCCTGCTTCTTCCTTTTGAGCAATCAGCAACCGAGTCTGAAGATAAGCAGCATCCCTTCTCCTTGGCCTGACTGTGCAGTTCCTAGCAAGCTGACCCAATCCTCTGCAGTTGTAACACCTTATCTGATTACCATTATTACCATTTGCATTATCCTCAGCCCGTGCTGCTACAACATTACCATTCTCATTCTGATTAGCAATTCCCAGAACAACAATTAGCCCATTATGATTTCCAACTGAACACCCGAATTCTCAACTACATTTTGAACAACCTGATTCCCGACATTCTGCCCAGCATACTGTCTAAATTGATTCCCTCCATTTCCTCTAACCATCTGCATCTGATTATCTTGACCCAAATTCATACCCGGCTGAGCAATCTGCCTATTACGAGGGTTTGATGAAATTCTTTAGTTGTTGTTGGTTAGTGTCGAGTAGTTTAGTTTGAATGCCTTAACCATTAGAACAAGTGCCATGTACAAGTCTGAAAGGGTAAAAAGGTACATGTTTGGCTTTGTGTTTGTAATTCTATTTAAATAATGCTCCGTTTGGTTTGTAGATTGGTTTAGGATTAAGATTTGGATTTGGATTTGGATTTAGATTTAGATTTGGATTTAACGTAAGAAAGAGAAAATGTAAAAGTTGTTTGTTTTATATTAATGTTGGGAATAAAATAAAATATATTAGAATATTTTAATAATATATTAATTAAGTAAAAAATAAAATATGTGGTTGTCAAATGAATATAAGATATTAAATTATTATAAAAAACTCTTTTATGCTCAAATCCAATCAAAAAGGAGCCTATGTACTTGGGTTTTTCAAATGGAAAATTTCAAGGAATTACTGCTGTATGACAAAGTAACCAAACGTCATTTATGAGTCCAAGTCCCAATCTTTTATGCTAAACCCTCCAAACAAACTACACCTAAATAATATAAAGGGAGGTGATTTGTGCACCAATTTTTTTTTCCATACACCACCAAATCTTTTGTAAAGACTATATTACCCTTAACCTATTTAATTTTATTATCCTTTTACAAAATCTTTTGTTATCAGATACAGTCCTTTGTCTCCTGTGTAATTTACAGCAACCACATCCCCATCTTTTAAGGGGTTTTATTGAGTTTCTATTAGCATGTAATTATGTCTCATCTTGTACATGTCCCTTGGTTTATCTATACACAATTTTTAATAAATAATATTCCCCCACTAAAAAGAATATAAAACAATGATCAAAAAGTACTGTCCACCGCCAAACTTCATAAAAACAAACTTATAAACAAGCTCCTCGCATGAATAATTAACATATGGTGGGATGTATTTAGTAGGCACACTCTAAACGGATACAGCTAATGATTGCCACCCACTTAAATGTGACCAAGCCTACTAATTAATTAACAAAGCAAGTAAAATAAGCAAGAAAAATTTGGACAACATAGAAGTGAGCAGCAGGTAGACCAGGCACATGACCCACACAAATTTTGATATGTATATATATGAAATATTGCAGCAGCATCATTTGTAGACAGTAAACTAACATTCTATTCAAAGTAAAAGGAAAATTGATTAATTAACAAAAGAAGTGTAAATGCAAACTGATCAAAATAAAAACAAGTAGCATGAATTTGCAGAAAATAAACATAAAAAAAGATATCTTCCACTCCATGCTTCTAATCAAACAGTTCACCATAAGAAAGATATTTGGCTTCTTGTCAAACGCGAGTGTCTAATCTTCTATTGAAACAACATCCACTCACTTGGAAAATCCGGATATAAATTCAAATCGATCATGTTGTTCTGGATATAACTAACCTCATTGGTTACCTCATTGCTCCTTTAGACTACACTAGCAGATGTTGAAGGATTGTGTTTCAGTAGTGATTCCGCATACTCAAATCTTGAGGGATTTCGTGTCGTGGATGTTGTTCCTTTTTTCTTCTTCGCCTTCGGAGGCCTTCCTCTAGGTCGTTGAATCAGTGGCTCAAAAAGCGTATCCGATTGGTTAATAAGGTTAGTAATCATCAAAGTAGCGGTTTCTTTCTTGTGCAAAGGCCACGCTTGGTACTTTCCATTCAACTCATCAAGTAACTTAACAAAAGGGTTAGCGCAATCATTATTCGATACATCTTCCGGATTCAAGCACTACAACAATATAAGGGTCTAGGGTCGACAATCTCGACCCTAAACTACAAAGGAAGTCGACCCAAAGGGCTTAGGGTCGACATTGTCGACCCTAAGTTCTCGATCCAAAATATGCGACCCAAAATTCTTTGGGTCGACATATTGCTTTGCATTTTGGGTCGACAAGGGGGACCACAACACTTTAGCCAAATACTTTGACTAAATTTAGGGTCGACATACCCTATGTATTTTTGGGTCGACATAGTCGTCCCTACACTTTTTTATTTATTAAAGGAACTTTAATAAATAATATAGAAAAAGTATTTATTTATTAAATAGTTAGAAGTGGTATTCCACGTCGGTATTCCACTGAGTTTAGGGTCGACATCCCTTTAAAATTTTGGGTCGACATTGTCGACCCTAAATTTGATATTTAATTAAAAGTTTAGTAGTGGCATTCCACGTCAGTCTTCCACTAAGTTTAGGGTCGACATTGTCGACCCTAAGATTGAGTTTAGGGTCGACAATGTCGACCCTAATGTGTTCCTGGGAATAAAAAAAATCTGGACGCATGTAGGTTTTCCAGATTTTTTCCGGAATTTTTTCCGGAAAAAATCTACATTTCAACAAATCCAGAATTCGGCAAATCCACAATACGATACAATAACAAATCACTAAACGTTACAATACCACAAATCCACAATACGATAAATTACCATTCAACAAATCCACACAATACGATAAATTACCATTTAACAAATCACTAAACACATGTCCATGTTTCACAAATGTAACAAGTCTAAAAGTTATTACACATACTAAGATACTACATAAAAACGCCTACTCCTCCTCCTCCGACGAATAGTCATCACCCGATTGTTGCTCGCCCTCCTCCTCCTCTTCCCCTGATGAGCACTCGTTATTGTTTTCACGAGCCAAATCTTGAGCCAATTGGTCACAACTTCGCGAATCGTTCATATGGGGATTCGTAAGAAGGGTGTAGTAGGGACATTGGGCTTGAGAATTAGAACTAGAGGGGATACAATGAGTGGAGTTGAGAACGGGACGATAGCAGTTGTTGAAGTTATTATTGGTGATGGGAGTGGGAGGAAATAGGTCGGGGTAGGGAGGTTGGAGTGGTTGATTATAGGGAAAGGGAGGTTAGAGTAAATGAGCCCAATTTGGGGTAGAGTTGGGGCATAGTAGGACCGGTGGGGTGGGGGTACAAGGACTAAAAGCCGGTGGGTATAATGGACGAGCACTATTTGGTGAGTTGTAGTGCATAAAAAACTGACCTAGGGCTCCATAAATCGACTTAGTATTTTGGTACGCCACATTAGCCCGTTGGTCCGCCGCGTCAGCCTTTAACGAAGCCAAATAAGCCCGTGCATGCGCCTCCTCAGCTTGCTTCCTGTACAACTCTTTCTCTTGCTCTTGTTGCCTGAGAATCTGAGTCATCTGATCCCGAGTCATAACATCTCATAGCACAGATTTGCAGCACCTGCGAGAAGTTGAGCCACCACCCGGTAACTTCCTGCCCATGTTCGACATATTCTGGCGGTTGTCACTCGGAACGACTTCATCCAAGATTTCTTGATCGGTCTTGAACGAGATGAGGCCGGCTTTAATCCTATCTTGCATGGCCTTCATATCCAACTGTGAAAGAAAAAGAAAAAAAAGGTTAAAAAATCAAAATAATTTTTTAACAAATAATAAGTTTTTAAGAGTGTTAACGAGTTAAATTACTTACGTATCTCTGTTGTTTTGTTGGGTTTTAAATTCCACCCGTTCTTCTTAACTTGAGTGCCTTTCCTCCACGTCTCATTGAGGTCCTCGCTACTGACACATTTCTTGACTTTATATACAATTGCATAATAAATTAATAACGACTATAAATAAACTATTTAAAACACTTTTTATATATCACAAAAATTATAAAGAGTCTTACATATTCATTCCTCCCTTGCGGGAATGATTTTTTCCCTTGATGGGTTATTATCGTGTTCTTTGATCGGTTAGCAGCATTCTGCAAGCTTCTCGACACCCGATTCGGATGGGACCACCAGTCAACCAACTCATTCCACCTCTCTTTGGGTTCTGTCTCCCCACACTCCTTGGCAACGGCGCGGATGATTTCTTTGCCTCGTCGGGTGAATCCAAGTTTTGTATAATGTTCAGCCTTGATTTGTTCTTATTTTTGCGCAAAGTAGCCTCAATTTAAGTTCCAGCCCAAGCCTTACCCTTTCCCCCACCGTATATACATTATGCCACCACACTTTGTCATTGGTATATGTACCATTCCGCGAGGTTGTATATAGCTCACTTCATATAACATACGCATTTAAATAAACAAACAATTTAAACATAACACGCATATCTAAACGTCGATAACAATAAGATATAAGTAAAATAAACAATTAATACCTCAAGTGTAGGGTAAATATGGGCTTTAAACGCCTCTGGAATTTCTTCCCACTCGCAAGCAAGGGGAAGTGGCCGGGATCTGTTTTCCCCCTAAGGACTATTCATATGCTTGCAAATTTCTAGGATGAAGGTACCAAGATCGGCGTAATCAAAGCCAAGCTGCAAAGGTTGTTTGTTATTTTCTCTAAACGCCTTCCTTAAGGACGCATTTTTCGTCTCAAGACGCAACATCGAACCTACAAAGATAAGTTATTGAGTCATGAAAATTCAAGTAAAAGAAATTAAAAAGAATCAGTGTTATAAAAAAAATAAAAAAAATACAATTTCTTACTTTGGCACTAGGCCGGTACGGGCCGGTTGGGCCGTCTGGGTGGACTACCACCAACATCACCACCGTGTGATCTAGGAGCTACACACGCCATCTGTAAAATAACAAGTACAAGAACACACAATTTCGTGGACCAATTAATGCTAATATACAAATTCATATAAATATACTACACTTTAATATAAAACATAAATCTCCTACTCAAAATAAATAATTACACATTTAAACATATAAAAACAATTCCATTCAAAATACATAATTGCACATGTTTAAACATATAAAAACAATTCCATTCAAAGAAAAATTACACATTTAAGCATATAATAATTGTTTCATTCAAACTACAACTTAAGATCAATTGTCATCGTCAGAATCATCGCTAGATAAAACTTCTTCAACATTAGTACTAGGGTTCACTTCATCATCATCGGACACTACAACATCATCATCATCAAGGACATGTGCAACGACATCATCTTCATTATTAATAAAATCAGCATTGTATCCTTTAACTTTAGCATAGTCATCATTAAAACTGGTGGGGCGTCCAACTTCTGTCGATTTGAGCAATTTTATACTCAAATCTGTATGCTCAACAGTCAACCCAACAGACAGTGTAATATGTGATGAATGCTACCATGTATAATCTTGATCGGACTCAGACACATCTCGTGATAAACTGTTCGTCGACATTCAAACCACGTGCGGTGTCTAGCAAGTCTGATGGTAGAATACTTGTGTTGCTTGTGTCGCAAGAATGTATTGGTTATTTTTGTGAAATTCCCTATCAGTCAAAATATGATGTATGCCCTGGTCAATGTAAGAACGTTGTTGTGTGTCGTATGGTTCTCTAGGGTAATGGTGTAAAACATTTTACTATCGAAACAAGACAACTTGCGGTGGCGGAATAAGTGCGCTCATATTTTCTTCGAGTTGTCCATAATACATCTCTCCATCAAGGCACGGTGTTGGAAACTAGTTGCAATTGAGTGGTATGAAGTATATCGCGTTCATGTACCACAAACTTCACACCGTTAACTATGCAAGCGGGGTATGTACATGCACTAGTAGGTCCACATGCCAAAGAGAATAACTCTTCACTACAGCCGTCTCTCACTTTTTTTCACGAATCTACGAAAGAGATACAAACAAATTTAGATGAGCAATAACTCCAAGGAAATATTCTAGTGTTTTAACTTGTAATTAAACCCAGCGGGAAATACTCGTTTCCACGTTATCATAGCGATTCTCTGCAAAAGTTATGATATTAGGGATAGTCACCGAGAAAGAGATTTTTCAAAATAAAAAGGAAGAAACATACTCTCTGTAAGCCAAGATGTCTGCGTCGACTTCAGGACTGTTGTTAAGTACAAACCATACAACTGCCTGCATAACATCTGTAGTCAGCCGAGTTTCTTTCATTCTACCCGTCGGTTTGCATACGGACCGGAACACCTCGAATTTATCTGGTTCTTCTTCAGGCAAACCGTCGTCATTTCTGCCAAGACGATTAAATCTCGTCTCGACATCATCCTTAAGATAACGCGAACAAAAAGTTAATGCTTCTTCTGCAACATAACCCTCCGCAATAGAACCTTCAGGCTTTGCTTTATTTCGGACATAATTCTTTAGCTTCTTCATGTATCTTTCAAATGGAAACATCCACCTGTAGCGAAGAGGGCCACCTAGAATAGCCTCATCGGGTAAATGTATAGCCACATGAATTCATTACCGGTCAAAAAAAGCAGGAGGAAAGATTTTCTTATACTCTAATCATATTACTGATCGATTGTTTTTTAGCTTTTGTCATGTCCTGATGCATCAAAGTTCGAGCACAAAGCTTCTTAAAGAATAAGCAAAGCTCGATTATAGGAGCTGCAATGTTTTTGGGCAAGTATCGTTGTACTCCATAAGAAAGTAACCGATGCATCATTAAATGACAGTCATGAGATTTCATGCCCGTTATATTGTTATCATCAGCGGTCACTTTTTGCTTGAAGTTGGATCCAAACCCATCAGGTAGTCTAACTCCTTTGATGAATTTACAAAAACATTTTCTGTTTTCTGCGGTGAAAGAGTACTTTGGATGAGGCTTCTCGAACTTCCCGTTTGGTTTTTTAAATACCCACAAATCCTTACGATACCTCAAAGTATCAGTCTTGCCTTGCCTTTAGGTGTCTTTTGATTTGTCGTCTCTGTAACAAGGTATTCAGTTATGCCTCAAGCGCTTTCTTTTCGATGAGCATGACATCGAGATTGTTTTTTAGTAGATAGAAAGGGCCATACTCAAGATACCCAAAAAGATAGAACGATTACCTCCAATTCAATTCATTTGTTCGATTAGGTTTAGGGTTCTTTTTAGCAAATATCTGGATGTTTCCCGGAAACGTTTAAGCTTTTTACTAATTTGTAACTGGATATCATTTCGGTTAACTTTCTAGGTTTAGGGGTTATGTTCGGGAAAACCATATGTGTAATTCTTAAAATTTACTCATAGTGGATGTTGTGTGCGTAAAAATCTCTATAACCAACAAAAACGATTTTGTTCTTGATAGCCAACGATGGAGTGTCCTCGTTACAAGTGGGGCATGCGTAGTAGCCTTACCCACTCCACCCAGACAAACTACTTCGAGCTGGGAAATCATTGATGGTCCATAAAACCGCCGCTTTCATTTCGGTAAATATTGTACCCGTAGCAGGTATTTCGTCAAAACTCCTTTTTTCCAATTAATTTTTTGGAGTTCTTTAACAAAGGCTGCTAAGTAAACATCAATGTCCTTTGCAGGTGTCTAGGGGACGGGAATTAACATCGTCAACATTAAAGAAGTTTTTTCTACACATCTCACGGTGGGGGTGTGTTGTATGTTGTCAATATGACCGGCCACTAGGCTGCTATTAATTTGGACTCATCATGCCAAAGGTTAAAACCATCAGCAAGCCAAACCCTAATCGAACGTTTTTTCTGGGGTCAAACAGAGTACTAGGTTTCATCATGTCAAAAATATTCCATGCTCTACCGTCACGGGTGATTCATCTTAATGTTTTCCTTAGATGTCCAGTAGCATGCCAAGTCATCCACTTGTATGTTGTTCTTGTGTTGCACATCTCGTTGTAGTCTAGGTGTTAACGGAAAGTAACGCACGACCTTGTTTGCAACTTTCTTCCCCTTTGTCTTCTTTGGGTCTTTCCATCTACTCGCTTTGCAGATTGGACAATTAGGCATCTTTAGGTTGTCCTCTGATCCCCAAAATAAAAAATAATCATTTATACAAGCATGGATCGATTCGTATCCTAACCCGATCTTTTTGTATGTTGCTTGGCTTTGGTATTTCTTAGGCTCTACTGAAAGCGATCCATGTTGATCATGAATGTAGGATTGTTGATAAAAGTGAAATTTTCATTTTCTTCCTCCCAACCTTCTAGACTCTCGGAGCGCCCAAACAAGACCGCAACCACCATGACGAAGACCCACCAGCCTTCCATCCCCCCACTACCAGTTTGCCCGCACGCCTACGCCGACTACCCCCACCCCGCCAACCCCAGAGAAGACCCCGTCCCGAAGAACCCCCCACGAAGAGTTTTCAGATAGCAATTCTGTTATACCCAGGCATGGAGGCGTGCTGGCTTCAGTTATTTTATGGTAAAGCCTGATGTGCGGAAATCTCTGTTATAAATTCCAATTGATCAGTCATTTTCAAAAACAACCCTGGGTTTCAAACTTTGGCATGAACCTAGAGTAACTCTTCAAACTTGTTATTAGGACCCAGTGGTTTGGGCACCTATTGTTTGAGTTGGTGGAGTTGTGAATTATTTGCAGATATTCTTCGAAGAAACGCATCCATGTCAATGTGTTCAGGTGAATGTGGTATTGGTGGAGGTAGCGGAAGAATCGGTTCACCGTGATATTTCCAAGTGGTATAATGTTGGTAAAACACATGACTAGGATATGTGTACCTAAGAGTTTTAGGGGTAACAAAATGTATTCATCACGTTAACAGCGATACATGGGCAACGGATCTTTCGTGTGATTGGGTTGACATCAATGGCTCACAATGCTTGAAGAATGCAAAAAGGCCATCTTAAAAATGCATCGGAATTACGATTGGATATTAGTGGTCCAACTATTATCATTTGTTCATAACTGCGTTGCAAATAAACTTATTCAAAAAATCTGATTTTTATTTTTTTATACCAAAATGTCCATTAACAAAACTATGAGTTCAAAAGTTTCATACTAACCAAAATGATGAACTGTTTTGTTTAACCTAGTGCAAATATGGAAGGCATCCTAACCCACTCTTTGAATGTTGCGTCTCTATATGAAATGCGTTATAACCCGATTTACTATTTCGAGCATATCGGCAGCATTTCCCTCAAAATCCCCAATTATGTGTTTTAAGACATATTCGTAGGAGTGATGGGGAAACACTGTCGAATTTCTCTCAAAGTAGTAAAATCTGTTTTACGCATTCATATCCTAAGGGGTACAAAACATTCAAAAAGGGCCCAAACTGGGGACTTTCCGAAATATTTCTAATAAAATAATTTCGGAAGGGGTTTTCTATAGGTTGATTAACCTTCAGACGGGGATTTTCCGAAATTAATCACTAAAATCCTTAAACATTCCTAAAACAAATTAACCAAACGCCAAGTTCACATACAAACTAACCAAACGCCAAGTTCACATATTAACACAATTTTTATCAAAAGGATTAAAAAAACAATGTATACACTGTCGTGGCTTAGTGCTACTTGCAATCGTGTAGTTAACCAAAACGAATTTCGACTGTTTGTGACTGCCGCAAATGGGTTATCCAAAAACGTCACACCAATTTGATTCCCAAAACGCCTCGATTCAAACCTAGCACCGACTTCCAAAAACAGCCCCGCTTCCAAAAACGTCCACCTCAAAATTCATTCCAAAATATAGAGGATAAGAATTAAACCATTGTGAAGGTATAAAAAGAAGAATTAAAATATAGAGGATGAGAGTTTATTGAATTAAAAGTGTGCTCGTGTGCAAGTGTACCGGAGGTGGTAGGTGGTGGTGAGCGGCTGTGAGCTGCGGTGGTGGGTGGTGTGTCAGCGGGGTGGTGTAGAAGGGCTGGTGGTGGTGGCTTGCGATGGTGGGATTTCTTCAAATCGTGGTGCAAAAAATCGTCATTGGTGGATGATGAGTTTTTGTTTATTTCTTTTTTTTGTCAATATGGTGAACCAGCAGATCTATAATATTTAGGGATAACCATTTAGGGTTCGACCATTTGTTTAAAAATTTTGGGTCGAAAAATTAGACCCTAATGTTTTTTATATTTATTCTTTGGGGGCAAATTTAAATTTGGTGAAAATTTTCATAAATTTGTTGGCAAATTTAGGGTCGATATTTGTTTGAAATTTTGAGTCGACAATGTCGACCCTAAACTTTTTTATATAAAACCTTTATTCCACCAACAAACCTTTTTACAATAGTTATAAATTGGTTCGTTTCGGCCGGGGTAGTACCTGTATCCTCGTTTCGTATATAATTATTATATAAAATGATTTTTTATAAAATATATAATAACTTTTTTATAAAATATATAACTTTTTATAAAAAATATAAATTGGTTCGTTTCGGCCGGGTCGGTCCGGTTCCTCGTTTCGTATATAATTATTATATAAAATGATTTTTTATAAAATATATAATAACTTTTTTATAAAATATATAACTTTTTATAAAAAATATAAATTGGTTCGTTTCGGCCGGGTCGGTCCAGTTCCTCGTTTCGTATATAATTATTATATAAAATGATTTTTTATAAAATATATAATAACTTTTTTATAAAATATATAACTTTTTATAAAAATTATAAATTGGTTCGTTTCGGCCGGGTCGGTCCGGTTCCTCGTTTCGTATATAATTATTATATAAAATGATTTTTTATAAAATATATAATAACTTTTTTATAAAATATATAACTTTTTATAAAAAATATAAATTGGTTCGTTTCGGCCGGGTCGGTCCGGTTTCTCGTTTCGTATATAATTATTATATAAAATGATTTTTTATAAAATATATAATAACTTTTTTATAAAATATATAACTTTTTATAAAAAATATAAATTGGTTCGTTTCGGCCGGGTCGGTCCGGTTCCTCGTTTCGTATATAATTATTATATAAAATGATTTTTTATAAAATATATAATAACTTTTTTATAAAATATATAAATTTTTATAAAAAATATAAATTGGTTCGTTTCGGCCGGGTCGGTCCGGTTCCTCGTTTCGTATATAATTATTATATAAAATGATTTTTTATAAAATATATAATAACTTTTTTATAAAATATATAACTTTTTATAAAAAATATAAATTGGTTCGTTTCGGCCGGGTCGGTCCGGTTTCTCGTTTCGTATATAATTATAAATTTTAAATGATTTTTTTATAATTACTTTCCCGGTGGACATGTTAGCCGGGGAATCAACAAAAATAAAAAAAAAGAACTTGTTTTTGATTGTTATTTATATAACTTTATTATAAAATATATTATAAGTTTTTTTCTTATTATAATATATAATAACTTTTTTTTAATACTTATAACTTTTTATTAAATAATTTAAATGGGTTCGTTTCGGCCCGGGTCCGGTCCGGTTCCTCGTTATGGTCTATTCATTAGACGTTCAACGGAAGAGTTCGATATGGTATTAGTTGTACTTTAGACGTGGAACGGTACGAGTCGAATATGTTATGGTATTATATTAGACGTTAAACGGAAGATTGTCGAATATGTTATGGCTTTTACATTAGAGTTCAACAGACGACGTCGATATGTAAGGTTTATACATTAGACGTTCAACGGACGAGTATATATGTTATGGTTATACATTAGACGTTCAACGGACGAGTCGAGATGTTATGGTTATACATTAGACGTTCAACGGACGAGTCGATATGGTATAAGGTTTGTACATTCAGGACGTTCCAACGGACGAGGTCGATATGTTATGGTTATACATTAGGGAGTTCAACGGACGAGTCGATATGTTATGGTATCTACATCAGTCGTTCGAGGACGTGTCGAGTTGTTATTGTTGTACATTAGCGTTTCTAACGGACGAGTCGATATGTATGGTTGTACATTAGAGTTCTGACGGACGGAAGTCGAGATGATTTGGTTATACATTAGAGTTCAACACGGACGAGTCGATATGGTGTGGTGTACATTAGTCATTCAAGGATGAGTCGATAATGTTATGGTTTTTTATACATTAAGACGTTTCAAACGGACGAGTCGATATTGTTATGGTATACATTAGCATTCAACGTGGGAGTCTGAGATGTTATGGTTATACATTAGAAGTTCAACGGAAGTCGGATATGATAGGTTGTACATTAGACGATCAACGGATGAGTCGATATGTTATGGGTTATACATTAGAGTTCAACGGAAAGAGTCGACTATGGTTGGTTGTACATTAGACGTTCAACGGACGATTCGATATGTTATGGTTATACATTAGACGTTCAACGGACGAGTCGATATGGTATGGTTGTACATTAGCGTTAATACGGGCGGTCGAGATTTGTTATTATGGTATCATTAGACGTTCAACGGATGAGTCGATATGGTATGGTTGTACATTAGACGTTCAACGGATGAGTCGAGATGTTAGGGTTATACGTTAGAGGTTCAACAGATGAGTTAGGGTTCAATATTAGAGGTTCAACGTATGAGTTAGGGTTGTACATTAGAGGTTCAACGTATGAGTTAGGGTTACACATTAGAGGTTCAATATTAGAGCCATTATGGTATCCTTTAACCGCCAAAAGCTCCCGCCAAAAACTCCCGCCAAATACTCCCGCCAAGCACTCTTATTTACCATAAAAGCATATAGTATCTTATCCTCCCAAGCACACACTCTTATCCTCACAACCACCACCACATTCACCACCACCTCGATCAATTGCCACCAGATGGGGCGATATGATCAAACTTTTAAGTGCACGTATGAAAGAGGAAATGTGGTGTTGCGAACATCACGCAAACCTTACAGTTATGGTAAACAATACTACGCATGTCTGTGTTCAAAGGTGTGACACTATCAAAATACATAATTATTAATGTAATATAAAATAATTTGGCTTTGTCAAAATGAAAAACTTTTTCTTATGATTTCCTTACTACGTAACAGCCAGGAACTCAAGATAGAGGATGTGGATACTTTATGTGGATGGATGACCTCAGGCTCTATATAAGTTCTTCTTCTGGATCGTCAACACCTCTAAAATCTTATCCGGGGAACTTTCAACAGTCCAAGTTATTCTCCCGGGAAACTTCAAGATCTGCACAGATCTCGGGGGGGGGGGGGGGGGGGAGGGGGGGGGGGGGGGGGGAAAGGAGAGTGCTCAAATGTAAGTTCTTCGGCTGAAAAGATAAAGAATAGATGCAAAGTTTAAAGATACTAGGGAGAGCACTAGAGATAGAGATGGGAAAGGCATCCGAGAGAAAACATCACACTTGAGTCTTGCTGCAATACTTCACGAAGCTCTATAATGTCATGGTGAAAACTTTGTTTGGAGTAGTTTTCATAAGAATAAATCATTTAGCATTTGGAATGCAATTCATATGTTTTATGTTTGAGTTGTTGATCGATTTCTAATGTAATTTGATGTTATAATAATAAACGATAATCGATTAGGAATCATTTGTGTATTTTGATGATTTATTGTGGTTTAACTACATTTTCAATTCTGTTAACTTTGAAGTAAATTTATCAATTATCACTATTTAAATGATAAAATAAATAATAAACGGAAATATCAACACTTTTCTAGTAGTGTTTGATAAAATTCATTAAAGGTTTTTTTTAAATAGATTTTTGATTCTATAATGGGTAATTTATATCATTCTGAATTTATTAAAAGTATTTTAAATTTTTGTATGAATACCTTGATTCCACATACAACCTTTTTAAAGTAGTTTTAAATTGGTTGTTTTTGCCGTTATAAATTGGTTCGTTTCGGCCGGGTCGGTCCGGTTCCTCGTTTCGTATATAATTATTATATAAAATGATTTTTTATAAAATATATAATAACTTTTTTATAAAATATATAACTTTTTATAAAAAATATAAATTGGTTCGTTTCGGCCGGGTCGGTCCGGTTCCTCGTTTCGTATATAATTATTATATAAAATGATTTTTTATAAAATATATAATAACTTTTTTATAAAATTTATAAAAAATATAATTTTTTTTAAATGAAATTTAGGGTCGACATTGTCGACCCTAAAATCTTTTATAAATTGTTTTATATATTTATATATAATTTTAAATGCATTTTATACATTAGAAAAGGTATAAAGTCATGGAATAATGTTAGGGTCGACATTGTCGACCCTAATTTTCGACCCAAAAAAGTTTTGTTGACTAACCAGTTTTGGTTGAATAAATGTGGTCCCCTGCCTCATTTAGGGTCGACATTGTCGACCCTAATTTTTCTTCGACCCAAAACCAACATTTTGTTGTAGTGAAGGTTAATGTATCGATTCTCCAGTGTGGATGAATAAGATCCAAAGAAAGTTTAGTTTCACGAGAGTTTATAATCTTGTGAGCACATGGAAGACCCATAGTTGCCGTGAAATGACCGGTGCAAGGAGCCATGGTACCTAAGATAACACAAACAGTGAAGGTTAATAAATTTTGTTTTGTATTACAACATAAAAGTATAATGACATAAATTAGTACCTTTAGTGATCTTTTCATATTGCTTACATATTGCCTTCAACGCAAACTGAGATACATGATACAAAAGCTTCCTATAAACAGGCGTATTGCAACTGTGAAGAACTTTTATTTTCTCATCTGCGAGTTTCACTTTAATCTCATTAAATTCATGCTTAACCACAAGACACAATTTATCACATACTTCTTTAAACCCACCTGTAGAAACTTGTAAATCAACGGAATTTCTGTTTCGCTTGAGTTTGTCTGTTCGATAAGATAATATATATCATTTGAACATAATTTCTAAAAGAATATATGAGCTGCCACTATATATGTATAGTGTTGATGCGAGCCTGAGATTAAAGCTTGATGCACTTGACCAGAAAACATTCTAATGACCATAACATGTGCGCACACCAGCGAAGGTTTAATAAGTTAAGGAAATTTGTATAAGTTAGCAATATAGATCATATGACACCCATTAACAATTTACCACAGTGACTTTGCAACCTAAAGCTAAACCAAACATTAAACACTTTCTTCACCCATTTAGCTTTTGTTTTATATATTAGAGTTTAAGCTTTCATGCGCTTACTTCATCTAATCATTCATTATTAATACTTTACCCTGTTAAAGAACTATATATTACAAGTCATCACAATAGTAATTTAACAAGTCATACTGATGATTACATTAGAAACTTCGATAAGATAATCCAATATATGCAGTTTTAAAAGTATTATTTAAACTAATTATATTTTGGTTAAATCATACCTGTGTGTTCATACTTAAATGAATTCAGAAACTAGATGGAATTTTTTGGCAATGGTGACAGCAGTGACGGCAATGACGTTATTGATGATGTGAAGGAAGAGATCAACCAATTGTACGTGTGACTTGTAAGTAGGGTTAATATTTTATTTTGATTATGATTTTGTAAAAGA